>JACEFZ010011112.1:730000-1030000 GCA_014155875.1 Cepaea nemoralis
TAAAGTAGTGCAGCTTTACATAACAGAATTAAGACACATACAGGACGTTGCGGCGATTAGCCTTCATCAGCAAACAAACACATTCACGAATACAACATACAGTCAAGGAGATTTCCTGTGACTACATCAGAAGGTGATGATGGGACGAGAAGAACAAAAGGATGAAAACATAAAAGCAATGAAGAGAAAATGAGAATTGAAAAATTGAAAAAAATGTTCATACTCACCTCACAGTTCCGATCTGTAAGCAACTGAGAAAATCTCCGATGTATTCTGTTTATACCCGGTGATAGGTGTTACGGTTCTGTGAGCACATTGAAAGAAGGGGGGCGGAGGCAGGAGGGCAGGAGGGTAACTGGTCTGGTAGGGGTATCTGAGCAATCTCAATGGATGTACTAAAGAAGCATGGGGGGTGGGAGCATGATAGTGGTACTAACCAAAATCCCCATTATGTACTCATGTATGTTATTATGAGGCGAGTCCTAAAGTCTGGGTGGACTGATATGCGTGAACGCACATACATACCCATACACCGCTCAACAGACATAATGCTAGTGTATATGGGCATGTGCAAGGTATATATAAAAATATAGAGAGAGTAAAGTTCGTTCGCTCGTTCATTCGTTTATGTCAAGAGTGTTTGCAATGTCCCGTGTCTATTTTTATATTGGTCAACCCCAGGCTTTTCTTTCAGAACTCTTGACTTCCTCATCCCTGTTCTCCTCTAGTCTGTGTATCTCTCTCTCTCTCTCTCTCTCTCTCTCTCTCTCTCTCTCTCTCTCTCTCTCTCTCTCTCTCTCTCTCTCTCTCTCTCTCTCTCTCTCCCTCTCTCCAAACAATCGTGCTTCTCTGTGCCTACCCACATAATGTGTATTACCAGTGGTTGGATCTTATACAACCCCGATAACACAAGAATTGGGCGATATGATCTCATAATACGTGGTTTATAGGAAACAGTAACAATATTCACCTCTCTCTCTCTCTCTCTCTTTCTTTCCCTCCACCTCTCTCTCTCTCTCTCTCTCTCTCTCTCTCTCTCTCTCTCTCTCTCTCTCTCTCATATATATATATATACCTTGCTCATGCCCATATACACTAGCATTATGTCTGTTGAGCGTTGTAGATGTATGTATGTGCGTTCACGCATATCAGTCCACCCAGACTTTAGGACTCGCCTCATAATAACATATATGAGTACATAATGGGGTTTTTGGTTAGTACCACCATCATGCTTGCCTCCCCCCCCCCCACATGCTTCGTCAGTACATCCACTGAGATTGCTCAGATACCCCTACCAGACTAGTTACCTTCCTGCCTTCCTGCCTCCGCCCCCCTTCTTTCAATGTGCTCACTGAACCGTAACACTTATCACCGGGTATAAACAGAATACATCAGTGATTTTCCCAGTTGCTTACAGATCGGAACTGTGAAGTGAGTATAAAATTTTTTTTTCAATTCTCATTTTCTCTTCACTACTTTCATTTTTTCATCCTTTTGTTCTTCTCGTCCTGTCGCCACCTTCTGATGTAGTTGTCGTAATAAGTGTCGTCCCTGGGGTGAGGGGAATCAACACCCACATTCTTTTAACTCCATATCATTATCTTGAGGATCTCCTGGATCTCTGTCCACAAAACCCCATCAGTCCTTGGATCTCTCTCTCTCTCTCTCTCTCTCTCTCTCTCTCTCTCTCTCTCTCTCTCTCTCCCTCTCTCTCTCTCTCTCTCTTCTTCTTCTTCTTCTTCTTCTTCTTCTTCTTCTTCTTACCCCCTCTTATTCTTTTCCAAAACATACTACACAACTCCAGCTTCTAACAAAATGACAAATTAATTTATTAAAGAAAAGTGTCAGGTATGTGCAAAGTGTGTGTGTAGAATGTCTGTCGTATAATCTAGGGTGTATGCAGAATCAGACCGAACAGCTCAGGATCAAAGTCTGCTCTCATCACAGTACCGGCCACACAACAGCACCATAGATCAAGTACAGAAGGACCTCACCAAATGATGCGTTTCTCCGGCCAGGTGTCGATTTCCTCCAGTGGCTCTTGGATAGTCCGGATGCCTGGTCACCAATGGTGGATGTAGTCCAATACTGATCATGAATCCGACACAAACAGTGTAACTAATATGTCACTAAAAGTTCTGCGATCTGATAATCCTTGCACAGTAAAATAAATGTTTACTGTCACTTTGAAGCAAAATGTTAATTGTTAATTTCTCATAGGAATTCACCATTTGGAAAACACAATGTTAATTGTTAATTTCTCACAGGAATTCACCATGTGGAAAACGCAATGTTAATTGTTAATTTCTCTATATAAATACTATTGTCCCTGTTACTGGTGGTATTGTAAGTATCTTCACTCTAATATGATGAGAACTACCACGGAAGAATCACTCTTAGATGATCGTCGGTTCCTGCTCAGCAGAGGCCAGGTTCTTGCAGACCCTCTGGGTTATGGGCCCAGTGCAAAGGCAGCTGAGTAAAAACCGCCTTCAATGATCGAGCCATAACATTCTTCTATGACTTGTCTGCTAGCTTTTTTGGAAAACATAATGGAACCTGTTGAAGAGAGAACACCCGGTGAGATCAACCCGATTCCGACCTTCATTGGGTGAGTGTAGGCCGACGGCCGCACTCAGATATTTAACAGAGAACTAAACTCTGTCATAAGGCGGAGGAGCTCATCACATCGGTCTGAGTCATGGTAAGACAAGGAAAGACTAAAGGAAAAGCGCAGATACCCTACTGGAAGATCCTACCATTTGACATTTCCCCTATCCCTCTACCTTGTTCTTAACTCACTGAGTTAATTGATATCTCACACTAGCTAGTTTAAGCAACGCGATAGCCTACTGCTGCCGACGCTCCTATAATAAGTTCTCACAACGCACATTACTACGCTCGACTCCTAAGAATCATCTAATTTGGGTCTATTTAATTAAATACCATATATTTATTCCCGTCTGAAATCGGGACCACTAAATCACACAATGGACACATGTCAGCCGATGTAAATCAACATAAGACACCGTGGTCTCTTTCCATAATCAGAACAGGAACATCAAACACTTCCTTGTTGCCTCACAACATTTGGTTGACTTCCGCTAAAGGTGTTTGTCCAGCCTGTTTTAAAACTGTGTCTGAATGACGTCACAAATCTGACTAGACACTATGCGTCGAGAAACTATTTTTCTTTCTCTCCTTTTCCAACTCGATGTAAACAACCGGCCGGCTGTCCCGCTTTGATCTGGGGAATTGTTCCCGGTACTCCAAAAAGTCTTGCCGGCCTGTGATCTGGAGAAATCTTTCCCCCCACAACAAAAGATCTTGCCGACTCTCATCAGGACACTCTGTCCCCAACATCAAAGAATGGCGGCTGCCTGTAGACGAATGGCGCGACAGTCTTTCATCGATCGACAACTCCAAGAATTCCGCGACAGTAGTCAAAGGAGATCTCCTTGACTGTGTGTTGTGTTTGTGAATGTGTTTGTTTGCTGATGAAGGCTAATCGACGCAACGTCCTGTATGTGTCTTAATTCTGTTGTGTAAAGCCGCACTACTTTATGTCATTTTATATTCTTTCTGGGAACACAGTTATGTCCCTGGCTCCGCTGTGTATTTTGATAGTACTTTTACAAATATATATAACACTGTGCGTCATGTTTGGGCAGGTTAGGACGTTCACCGGGTTGCCCCAAAAATGTTGCGAAGTCTAGGAATGCGTCTTCGGTTATTATATTTCTCAAGTAGCAGTTCCTTTGTAGAACGTCTCTGTCATCACCAGAAGCCCAGAAACAAAACAAAATCCCGATCTTTTGCCATTTCCATTGCCTCATGTACCTCACGTCTACTACCTCACGCCGAATCCTTTGAAAATAAAGTTCGTTCGCTCGTTCGTTCGTTTATGTCCCGTGTCTATTTTTATACTGGTCAACCCCAGGCTTTTCTTTCAGAACTCTTGACTTCCTCATCCTTGTCCTCCTCCAGCCTGTGGGACGTTTAGTATGGCCACAGTAGTTTAGTTTCCCAGACTTGACAATGTTTATGAGCCAGTTTTCTTTGATGTTCAGGTATTGTAAAATGTCAGTCCCCCCCCCCCCCCCCATGTGTCTCTACATTGTCGAGGTGGGGGGGGGGGGGAGGTGGGGCTTGCGTGTCTAAATGATCCCAAGAGTTATGCCGACGGAAGCACAACTATGTGTCGGACAGGACTTGGGTTAGGGACCAGATCAAGAGAGACACAACCTGCTGCTCTGCAGGTAGACTGAGGATAGCAGTCAAAAATTCAAATCAGGCGCACGAAGGCAGAAATTCTTGGTCCAGACACATACTCTAAGGCTCTCAGCCGAGGGATATGGCTGAACGCCTCTAAGCCATAAACCCTCGGACGCGAGAGCCGGACCGATACCGACCTACTTCAAAAAGAAGGAGAGATCCTGAGCACGCTACATGCTTAGTCCAGATACCTATTCGAAGGCTCTCAACTGGGGGATATGAGGGATCCCCGGATGAGAGGGCCTGGCCGTTATTGGCTCACTGATACATAGAGGTAAGGTGCTGAGCCGGCGGCTCGTGTAGCCTACCTGGTGCGCGGTTACTAAAGGTGGAAAAGCACGCAATGGTTTCGATGAAAGTCTGCATCTACACTCATGGAGTGAGCGTAGTCAAAGGTGGAGGATTGTCTCGTTCACACGAAATGGAACGCTTGGCTAGCGAATCCATTAGTGGAAGCCTGAAGCGAAAGCTTGCTTAGTGGTTGTCGCCCGCAGTCTGTCCGTCCCTGGTTTGTGCTTGGGCGACCAATGGCAAACGAAATGCCCAATACATGGAAGTGAGGAATTAAAGCAGCCATGAGCAGGACGTGGCAATTCCTCGGGTGAGCCCAGTCTCAGAGCAAAATGTGCCGTCTTTGCAATTATGGGAGCCTCCTTGGATAGCGGGAAATGCCCATGGTCTGCCCCTGCCTTCCCTTGAGGGTTGTCCGTGATGTCTCTGGCCGTTCTACCTTGATCAGCTGATATGTGGGCGACACCACAACAGTAAGAGTCTAACGTCTCCCGAAACCTGAGGAAGGCTAACCTCAGTTTAAAAAAATGCCCTCCGAAGTCGGATGTGCCGGCCTAAGGGTGGCAAATAAAAACTGGCACTACGCAATTACGTCCGAGTGAAATGTCGATCGTGCCCGGAACAGTTCTGACTAGCTAGTCTTCCGAATGTAACGGAACAGCTCTGACTAGCTAGTTTTCCGATTGTCCGTCGTGCTTCTAACAGCTGTGACTATCTAGTCTTCCGAATGACCTTCGTGTCCGGAACAGCTCTGACTAGCTAGTTTTCCGAATGTCCGTCGTGCCCAGAACAGCTCTAACTATTTTGTTTTCCGGGCACAGCCACTAAGCACATGTCCGAAACGAAAGCTCGCTGAGTGGATACCTTCTGCAATCCGACCGTCCCTGGTTTGTGTGGGGAGCGGCAATAGAGGCCCATTACATTGAAGTAAGGAATTCAAGCAGCCATGAGGAGGACATGGCGATTCCCTCGGTGAGCCCAGCACCAGAGCGCTATGTGTCGGCTCTGCAACTATGGAAGCCGCCCTGGATGGCGGAAAATGCTATAGACTGTCCCTGCCTTTCCTTGAGGGCTGATCGTGAAGCTTTCGTGCGTTATAAATTGACCAGCTGGGATGTGGACGGCACCACAAAAGTGAGAGTCCCACAGGATTGCCAATCTGGTCAAATATGCACGCTAAAGTCGGATGTGTTGGCCTAAGGGTTTCGGCCCAAGGGTGCCTAACAGACACACCGCAATTACATCTGAAAAGGGACGCAGAGGTGTTTCCAAGGCACCAGGGCCAGGTTATATACTGGCCAAGACCTATTGACGCGTCCTCGTCGAGCGTCCTGGGCAACAGGTCCCTCGGGGTCCTGGCTAAAGTCAGTAGGATCGCCGATTCCTCCGAAGTCGGAGAGTGTCTGCCTGTACGGCGAGGAACCAAGAGTCTGCACACCAATAAGCCAGACATGGGACAACAGATACTCACGCAAAACTCAGGTCCTGTATGACATCACACTGATGTTGGACAACAGGATGCCTTCATCCGACATACAGAACTTCGCGTTGGAGCTCAAGCCAACGAACACAAGCAAGCAAGCAAGCAACATCTGAAAAAAGAAAAAAAAAACTCGCCGAATGAACGCAGCAGAAGAAGAAAATGTCAGTGTTTTTCTACTTCTCAATACATGATCAATCAATCAATCAATCAATAAATCAATCAATCAATCATGTGCTAAGCCGGAAAGCGAGGGCGGTCATGACTCACCATTTCACTCGATCACCAGAGTCGTGGATCAGATCAGTGTTCCTGTCTCAACCATGCCATGTGGTCAAGTCATCCAGGTATTTACTTCTCGGTCTTCCCCTTGGTCTGTTCCCTTCGATCTTGCCAGTTGCCACTAAGTTCTCCAATTCATTTCTTCTGATAACATGTCCAAAAAAATTTGACTGTCTACGTCTAATTTCTCTAATCAATTTACGATTTTCATTTGTCTCCTGTAGTACTTGGTCATTGGTTTTTCTGTCTGTCCATGGTACTCTTTGCATTTTCCTCAGAAACCACATTTCTGCAGCCATCAGATGTTTTTCAGCTTGACTGCTCATTGTTCAAGTTTCACATCCTTACAAAAGAACAGGCTCTATGTAGCACCTCAACACTCTTTTTCTCGTTTCAACTGACATCTTTTTATTGAATAACGAAGATACAAACAATAGATTGCACGATTTATTGCCTGGCATATTTCGCTGCATCTCGTCAGGTACATACTGCAGAAATCACACAACTTACGTGAATTAATTAGATGAATCCTTCAAACTGAAATATACACATGTTCGCACAGTAATGTCGATTGTCTACCACGGTAATTTTAAACTGACTAACATGTCTTTCTGCTTACACAAGGACGGCTTACGAAGGTTGATTAGAATAGCTTCAGCAAACTTTAACAATCGACTACTTTGTGTGTTGAACAACACACGGAAGGCACTGTCTCTATCAACCACGTGACCACTCTCGAACACGTGTCTCCCGACCGATGAAGCCAGACTTTTCCGGTGTGTCGGCCTGCCTAGGCTACCATCTTCTGTGTGTAGTATCTTGTCCAACCAATTCAATTCGGAATATGTTCCGAAACCCTGCAATGTAACTGTCGCTCAGTTCTGCCTATGTAGATGGCCTCGCATCTGCATGTAAATTGGTAAATACAATTTGATTTGGCGTACAAAGCTACAGGTTCTTTTACTGCTGGGACTGGGATCGGTGTGTTTCTGTACCTGATGACAAGAGCTGCAGCACAGAATGTTCGCTCGACTGCTGTGGTGAGCCGGTCCCGCAGACGTTGCATTACGTCATCTCCTCGGAAGGTTAGCTGGATGAATACTTTGAGTTTAGGGACTGTAGTTACTTCTGATTTCGGTTTGGGCTGTTGGCAGTGGCGCTTTATAAATCCTGTGGAGTACCCATTCAGGTTTAAGGCATTCTTCAGAGTTTTAAATTCCTCTGTCAGTGTGTCCTGGGTGCATATCTTCCTAGCACGGTCAAACAGAGTCCGTACTAAGCCCCGTTTGTACTGGACAGGTGCGAAGCTCTGAAAATTTAAGTATTGGCCAGTCCATGTTTCTTTGCGGTACACCGATCTTTGAATTGTGCCATCTGCTCTACGTCTCATTAGGATATCTAGAAACGGCAAAGCTTCGTTGTGTTCGTGTTCCATAGATAAAGAGATGTTTATATGTGTCTCGTTCATTGTGGCCTGGAACGACGTTGCTTGTAGCTCGTCTGTGGTGATAATTAGTATATCGTCCACGTAACGACGGTAAAAGGCCAAGTTATTGATTTCTGAGGATCTATTTTCTTCTAAGTGTGCCATGAAGATGTCCGCTAGAATAGGTCCAAGTGGGCTCTCCATGGCCACTCCGTCAATTTGGCGATATGAGTTGTTTAGAAAGTTGAATTGTATGTTGGCAGTACATAATTTTAATAGCCTCTCTAGAATAGCTGATGGTATGCCTAGATGGTATATTCTTCAACAAGTGAATTGGTACAATTATCTCGGAAACGTCATAACATCTGATGGGAGATGCCTTGTAGAGATTATAATAAGAATCGCCATGGCGAAAGTAGCCTTTAGCAACATGAAAAACATACTGACCAATAAAAAGATTCAAAACAATGTTTTCCCGTGATGAATTTGAATAACGAAGATACAAACAATAGATTGCACGATTTATTGCCTGGCATATTTCGCTGCATCTCGTCAGGTACATACTGCAGAAATCACACAACTTACGTGAATTAATTAGATGAATCCTTCAAACTGAAGTATACACATAAACACAGATAATTGTACCAATTCACTTGTTGAAGAATATTCCCATTTACTTGTATATTACATTGTGGTATTTCGTTCTTCCTAGTGACGACCATAATCTGTGTCTTTTTACAATTTAATTCTAATCCCAGTTGTTCACTGTGTGCAACAACCGCGTCTACTAATTGTTGCAGATCCTGCTCATTGTCTGCAATCAATACTGTGTCATCTGCATGTCTAATGTTATTGATGTTTCGTCCTACAATGCTGATTCCATTTATGTATTCTACATTTCTGAAAATATTTTCACTATATAGGGAAAAAAGATCTGGAGACATTACACATCTCTGCCTAACACCTCTCTTAATAGCTGATATTGTCCCACTTCATTATCAAAATCCTTATGGCAGCTTGTTGTTTCCAATATATGTTTTTTATAAGTCTTTTTATAAGTTTTAAAAAAAATACTTTTCCCATTAATTTGTAGATCTGCAAGCATATCTACCATGTTGACATGTCTTACTCTATCGAAAGCCTTTGTGAAGTCAATAAAGCAAAGATGTATATCTTTGTTTACTTCTATAGAACGTTCAATAACTGAACGCAGCATATAAACAGCATTTACTGTACCCTTTCCTTCCACAAACCCACATTGTTCTTCCCCTATTTCAGGTTGTATTTTCTTCCTCACTCTTTGCTTGATAATTCGTAGCAAAATCTTCGTGATATGACTCATTATATTAATTGTTCTATGTTGATCACATCCCAAGTCTCCTGATTTCTTTGGGATTGCAATAAATTCAGAATTACATAATTCAGAAGGTATATGTCCGGTATCATATAATGAGTTCAGCAGTCTGGTGACGTGATCTATTCCATATTCTTCTAAAGCTTTAATCATTTCTGTTGTGATGCTATCTGAACCGTGGGCCTTGCCTGCTTTCATATGTTTAAGATTACTATTACACCTGGGGTGCCGCAGGGATCTGCCTTGTCCCCAGTGCTCTTTAATGTCTACACCAGCAAACTCGCAGCTATTGAGACACCAGGTGTGGGTAGAATCTTGACATTTGCAGATGATGTGCTGGTGTACAGACAGGGCAGAGACAGGGCCAGTTTGGCGAAAGACTTACAGGTGGCGGTAAACAGGGTGGCGGAGTGGTGCAGGGACGCAGGGGCCATTATAAACCCAGACAAGGCATCGGTTGTGTGGTACTCCTTGGATAACCGGATCGTCAAGGCAGACGTCCCAGGTATTATGTTCAATGGATGTCCTCTTAGTCGAGAGAGTAAATTGAAGTACTTGGGTATCACCTTTGACAGGTGTTTGTCTTTTAAGGATTATGTGGAGGGTTTGGTGGTGAAGGCTGGTAGGGGACTTAATGCATTGAGGGCTATGGCAGCAACCGGGGTAGATCAGAGGATGCTGTACAGGCTCTTTCAGCAATTAATAATTTCTGTCATTGAGTATGGTTTGGGGCTGCTGACAGTATCAAAGAGCCAGCTTGAAAGGTTGGAGCGCATACAGAATGCTGCCATGCGGTTAATCGTGGGGTGCACAAAGGACACACAAATTATATGCATGAGGCATATCCTGGCGCTACCAACAATGACGGATAGGCATAGCGTCCTTCAGGCCAAATGGTACCTGAGAGTTGCCACAGACAGGGATCACCCGCTGCATGCAGCAATGGATATGGTTATGGGTCATATACTAAGACGAGGCAGGTCCTGGATGGCACAGGCAGAACTTTCTATACGTCAGATGTGTGATCTAGAGACCATTAATCGTGAAAGAGAGTGGGTGGAAGTTCCGGAAGACATGACGGACTGGCACAATATAATAATAACACTGGGTCGTGAGTGCAGAGAATGGACAACACAGATGGGTCAATGGTGAGAAACAGACGTAGTGGCTGGGGCTTTATTGCAAAGGCTAATGGGCGAGTCTTGAAAAAGGAGAGTCTGGCATATGAGACTACGACCTCCAGCATGAGAATCGAGGTGGAAGAGGTAACAGCGGCATTGCGGTGACTAGAGGAGACTACTGCAACATACGTTGTATTCATTACGGATTCAAAGAGTATGCTTAGCAAGGTGGAGAAAGGAATGTTTCGTGTGGAATGGCTCTCGTCGCTTCAGAGGTCACAGATCGTGAGAATTGTATGGATATTTTGCCCTGGCCATGCGGATGTACGAGGGAATGAACAGGCTGATAGGCTAGCAGGGAAGGCACCTCTTGGTGGAATTTTGCATATGGGCGGGGGGGGGGGGGTGGTCGTGCGCTTGTGGGACCAGGTGGAGAAAGCGGAGGAACAGATTGAGAACCCATATGCGGAAAGAATGAGATTGCGGGGGATCGGCACGGGTTCTAGAAGAATCTCAAAACTGAGAGGGAAGACCAGGAACACTTTTAATCAGATAGCGGTGGGAAAGATTAGTAGTGTGACTCTTCGCTGGCTGTTGAACGAGGGGACGGAGCACCTATTGGAATGTCCTGAGTGTAGTGATGTCGGTTCTTAACTCAACTCAACTCAACTCAACTCATATGTTTAGGAACATTTCGAACCTCCATCTTCACAATTGGCGGTCCTTCATTATTAAATCGAATATCATACTGTTCATCTCTGTTATCATCATAAAGGTTTTTCACACAGTCTGACCATACATGTAGAATCTGATCTTTTTCTATTATGATTTTGCTATCTTTAATTTTTAGACAGCCTGCTGATGTACTTGTTCTTTTATTAGTAAGTTCGTGAATTCTTTTGTGCACTAATTTGGTATTTTGACTGTTGTGTTGTTGTTGTTGTTGTTTTTTTTTTTTTTTCAATTTCTAAGCAATTTTTCTCAAGCCATGCTTCTTTTGCCTCCTTACATAATATCCTGATTTGTCTGTGAATTTCTTAATATTTGGCAGAATTATTTTTGTTGAGTCTTCTCGTTTCCATTAGTTGTAAAATTTCTTCAGTCATCCATTTCTTACAACCCACCTTCTTTAATTTAGGAATAGTTGTTTCTGCAGCCAAATTGATTGAATTCTTCAACATTTCCCATTAATCATTCACATCCTGGAATAGGATCTCTAGATCAAACAATATATCAAATCTGCTCTGTACTTCTATGTTGAATTTGTTTTGTATTTCCTTGTCGTTACTCAATGTACACAAACCATATTTAGTGTTTCCTGTTGTATACTTGACTTTCTTTAACTTTATCCTCAATGTTCCTGTAAGTAATCTGTGGTCACCATAACAATCAGCACTGGGAACTGTTTTTGCTATTATTAGCGTATTTCTAAATTTTCTGCTAATCAAAATGTAATCAATCTGGGTTCTAAACATGCTATCGGGTCTCCTCAATGTCCATAATTCTCTTGGGTGTTGCTTAATCTAGGTGTTTCCTACAATCATTTCCTGCTCTTCTGCTCACTCTACAAGTCTGTATCCTCTTTCATTTCTCTCTCCTAAACCATAGTTTCCTACTGTGTATCTATCACCTTGATTTCCTACTTTTGCATTGAAGTCCCCTATTATGATGTTTATTTCTGACTTTTTACATTTCTTTAAAGCAGACTCTATGTCATTGTAACATTCTTCTACACTATCTTCACTGGATTCTCCTGTTTAGGCATATACTTGATTAACATTTATGCCAACAATGAACAGGTTAAGAAAAAGAGTCTGGGAGAACAGGAAGCTTACTGCAAAAACAAAAGTCCTTGTCTATCAAGCCTGTGTCCTTAGTACTCTTCTTTATGGCAGTGAAACCTGGACAATTTACTCACACCAAGTGAAACATTTAAACAGCTTTCATATGTGGTGTCTGCGAAGAATTCTTGGTGTTTAGTGGCACGACAAAATCACAAATACTGAAGTATTGGAAAGATCAGGCTGTGTGACAGTTTATTCCATGCTCAGTCTTCGTAGACTTAGATGGATATGACATCTTAGGAGGATGGATGATGGTAGAATACCAAAGGACATCTTTTTTTTTTTTGGTGAATTACAGATGGCTAAGAGATCTCAGGGTCGGCCTCTACTACGATACAAAGATGTGTGCCAGCGGGACGTGATTGTACAGGCATTGATAATGCACATTGGGAGCAAGTCGCCGCTGAACGTGTTGCATGGAGGGCAAACATCAGAAATGGAATAAAGACAAAGGAGAAAATTATTGCAGATAAGTCACACACCGAGCGTTTGAGACGTAAGATGGTGCATGATGGTGGAAATGACCACGTGTTCACATGCACCCACTGTGAACGGACATTTACAGCGCAAATTGGCCTTATCAGTCACATTCGATACCGCTATAGGTAAAAGTTATTATGCCTTTTTAAAGCACAAACTATCGTCTGTCAAGACGGCAAGGTGTCAAAGAATGAATATTTATGCCAAAAGGTCTACCGCTTAATTTAACTAGTTGAACTCTGTCTGACACGGCCCAATATTCTTGAACAGATTTTGATGTTTGCCGGACCAAAATAATTGCTACCCCCCTTTGTCAATTTTCTCCTCCGGTATAATTAATCTTAAAATCTTCATCTATCTTGATGCATGCTCGTGTCCATCTCGTTTCACACATCCTTAAAATATTAATTTTCTCACTTTCCATTTCTTGTTTGATGTTATCTAATTTTTCGTAGTCGTTTAACGTCCGAACGTTCCATGTTGCTAATTTTAATGTCTCCGTCCTTGTCTTTAAGCGAATCATAATGAGCTAGGCACTCTTAAAGAAGGTAGTTTGCCAATGCTTTACTTCCTGGCAGTGACTGTACTGGCCGGGTGACCGAAGCCATTGTCTCTTGAAAGAGATCTTCAGCCTACCGTCTCGAAACTTGAGACCATAACCAACAACTATCTGTCGGCAGCCCTCATAATTTCATTCACCACCTGCCTTCCGTGGCTTCTTTTGAACACTTCCAATAAACGAATACGAAATAACATAATCCACAGGAAAACACTAAAACAGCGTCGTCCCGAAGAATAAGCGCGTCACGTCGTCGCCATTTTACCGGAAGTACCGATACATTGGAAGTACCAATACCGGTAGATACAGAGATACATACCGGAAGTACCGATTGTCATATAGCTTCCCTGGGGTGAAGGGAACAGGCTATCGCACTTATTTATGAACATTTATACATACATATATATCTATATTATTTATATATAGTTATATATACTCTCGGGATGGCTTTAGATCTGGGACTGGGACACTTTCAGTCTGCGACCCCGCCAGTCTTCAGATACCTATCTCTCTCACAACAAACCAAGGGATGTTACCTTTTCAAATATCATCCTGAACAAATGACGCAACTCTGGCATCTACAAACTCAATAACAAAAGTGTATTGTACAAAGGAAAGTGAAGATAATGTGGATGTAGTGCAGATCTGTCTGGTGTGCTAATTGCTACAAGACAGTAAGTTGAGGCATCCACCTGAAGAAGGTCATCATGGCCCAATGCTAACGTCACACACCACATATGAATGGTACTTAGCTCGTGTCTCTCGTAGCAGGTGCCAGCGATTGGCAGCTTCATGGCCACAGCACTCTTCTGTGCAGGCTGTATCTCCATGGTCTCCCCTTTGAGTTGTTCTGGGTGTACCAGATTAGCAGAAATCACGGCCTCCCCGTACAGGCCAGTGTCATAGAGACACTCAACTTGTTGGCCGTTAACTTCTATCAGTTCAACCACAGGTGGCCTATCTTGGTCCGGAGTCTCTTCCCCGGTCTCAGCCTTTTCGGTGGACTCCACTTTTGGTTCCACTAGGCAAGCTGCGAAGTGAGAGTCTTTCGGCTTTGATCTGCAGTCTTTGGTATTGTGCGTATTCGACCTGCAGTGTTTGCACCATCTTCCCTTCCAGAGTTTTTTCGGGGAAGACTGCTGTGGGTTCTGGTTCCCCTCCTTCGACTCCTCCGGACTCTTGTCAGTGGATTTTTTCATTAGATTCCACCCTCTGTGTTTGAGAGTTTTTAGTTTTCTTTTTATTTGTCTTATCCTGACTTTTGGGATTTTGGGGATGGGTTTCACTAGCCTCCCCATGAACTTCGACGAATCGTTCGGATAGCTTAGCCACGACGTCCACACGTTCCACCCCTTGTTCTCCCAAGAAGGTCTTAAGAGGTTTCGACATATGTTTATGCATCTGGCCTACTATCATGAGTTCTTCGAGACTTTCGTAGTCATGAGCGAACCCAGCTAAATCCATCCATTTATGGAGGTAGGATTTCAGACGCAGACTGTAGGCGGTGAACAGCTCACCTGGCTCTCTTTTCGCGGATCGAAACTTCTTCCAGTAAGTGTGTGACGTGACTTCAAAACGTTTCAGTAATGCGGTCTTCAGCTCGTCGTAGTTGTTCACATGTTCGGGCGGCAAACGCGAGTAGACCTCGAACGCCGTTCAGCGTAATACCTGAGACAACTTAAGACACCATCTGTCCTTATCTAGACCCATTGCGACAGACATTGCCTCGAATTTCTGTAAGTACTGGTCTATCTTTTCTTTGTCTTCCTAATAAATAGTTAGAGGAAACTTGATGGCATGGTAACCATGTCTACCCAATGTAGGTGAACCAGGGAGAGAGGAACTTCCCAATGCTCCCTCAGTTTCTCTATTAGACTGCGCCCTGAGCTCGAGTTCCCGGATTCGGTACTCAAGCTCTCTTTTCTGAGCTTCCTGTTTAGCTTCTAATCGCTTAGCAGCCTGCTGAGCTTCGAGTATCTTAGCAGCCTTCTGAGCTTCAAGTTCCAATTTTTTAGTGGCTTGCTCACCTTCGAGTTCTAATTTTTTAGTGGCTTGCTCAGCCTCTATTCTTTTAGTCTCCAACTCCATCTTCTTTAATTCCAACTCTGTCTTCCGATCTTCTCTTTCCGCCTGACGGAAACCTCTCTCCACCCACTGTATGTACTCTGATAGTGCAGGACCTGACAGGCCCATTCCTTCACCTCTTGCCCGCAGTTCTGCCATATCGAGTTTGGGGGGTGCCATAGCAAGTGCGGGTGTGAGTTGTGTAAATGCAAAATCAATAATGCAATAGATAAATAAACAATACGCAGATCTTATCTATACACACAACACAGCACGCCACAAGCTAAACTATCAGTGTTAAGAATGGAAATAGGACCAATGACCTACGCAGACTTATGTAGAGGTTTTAGAAATCTTGTGTCCTATCAATAATCACCAGAGCTGAATCATTACCATCCCGGACGAGCCCCCAAATTAAATGTCATATAGCTTCCCTGGGGTGAAGGGAACAGGCTATCGCACTTATTTATGAATATTTATACATACATATATATCTATATTTATTTATGTATAGTTATATATATACTCTCTTGATGACTTCAGATCTGGGACTGGGACACTTTCAGTCTGCGATCCCACTAGTCTTCAGATACCTATCTCTCTCACAACAAACCAAGGGATGTTACCCTTTCAAATATCATCCTGAACAAATGACGCAACTCTGGCATCTACAAACTCAATAACAAAAAGTGTATTGTACAAAGGAAAGTGAAGATAATGTGGATGTAGTGCAGATCTGTCTGGTGTGCTAATTGCTACAAGACAGTAAGTTGAGGCATCCACCTGAAGAAGGTCATCATGGCACAATGCTAACGTCACACACCACATATGAATGGTACTTAGTTCGTGTCTCTCGTAGCAGGTCCTCAGTCGTTGACCAGATAGCACCTCCTCCGAGTTAACATCCAATCAGGTTAATGACAGTGGAACACTAGAGCATGTGTCCCAATAGTACCATGAATTTCCATCCTCATCCGATCATGTAGGTGCCTCTATAAAAGGTATAACTTAATCCGAAAGTTTGTTGCTCTACCAACCGTGGCACCAACTCAACAATATATCGACAGTAGCACAGTCTCTGAATTACAGTATCTCAAAGCACAATGTCCAGTGCTTAATTTACCTTAGAACATTGTCTCTGGTTAAAGTCACAAGGCCTAAAGTCTTTGGCTATATTTATGATCAGAACCATAATCCGTTTGAAATAAGTGTGGATTTATATCATCGATAGTTGAGTGGTGGTCGAATAGGTCATGAGTGGCACATCTGGACAATCACACGAACAGTATACTTGCCCAGACTTTGTTCCTATCTTAAACTGGTTGATTACTCCTCTTGGACCTACTCTGAGGGTATAGACGGCTGACTGGGTAGTGGGCAGTATGATCACCTCACGTTGACTGGTTTGTCCAGACTGCTGATGCTGGCACATGACTATAAACGACTGTCCATCACTCCTCTCAGGAAGGTAGAATCTTTTCGTTTGGCAATGCAGTTAGAAGTATGGAACCTCAGTCCAACTTGGGGACATACTGTCTACAGTCTTCAAACTGTATGTTGACTCTGGAACCAATTCTTCAAATCACTGCTGTCAGACAGAAGTTCTTGTCAGCCGGCCAGACAACCATCAGTTCTCTCAGCTGCTAGCTAGGTTACTGCTATTGCGCAGTTAAGACACGACTTCCGGTGTCATCATCCAGAACTTTCCAGAATCCAGGGGCATAATCCTCTACTCCCCCAGGGGTAAAATTACTTGGGTTATCTCCCTTTGACTACTAAGTGGGTGTAGGCCGAGAGATCTCGTGTGTCTGGTCAATCCCGCATCTCCTGGTCGCATTCTCCAGGCTCTTTTTGTGACACCAATACATGATATTCTAATAATATATCTGCAACATTTGAGCTCGAAAGCCACCATTTTCTTCTTTAGTGACTGAAAAATGGTTCATAACTGGCACCCATATGTTGGCACCTGGAAGATGCACGTTCTCAACAATTTGACTTCACCTTGCTTGCTGCGCCGGCTCTGTGGCGAAGGGATTCCGGACTTCATTCGTTTTCCTGCATACCGCATTCGAAACACAGCTGCGGGTGATTTGGCAGCAGACCACCTTGCGTTATTTTCCATACAATGGTACGAGTGCCGGTCGTTAAGAAACAATGGCAAACTACTGAACTTAACACTTGCCAAGAAATCACAAACAGCCATACGTAAAAAATGCTGATGCAACGTCCTGTAAAGAATATACATCAAACTTTAACATTGCTTGCTGTTGTTCTACCATAGGTCCTTAATACTATTTAACCTCTGTACTGCTATGGCCAGCCTGTGTCTAACGTCTTGTGAACAGTCCCCACAGTTGTTGCGTATGAAGCCAAGATACTCAAAGTTTGTGACATTTTCAAAGTCTTTCTTGTTGATTGTGATCTGTGGCTGGTTTGTAGTTTCGTTCGTAGACATTATGTTTGTTTTGGTTAGGTTCAGGGAAACAAATTGATTTTCATAATTTTTGATGCTTCTCACTATATTTGTGCATACATATTGAACAGGTATGGGGAGAGAGTGCAGCCATATCTTACACCCGTTTGCACCTGAAACCATTGAATGTCTGACAATACTTACACGAAATACAATACCTTGCAGCGAAGTATCTGTGATCTCTGACAACCAAACGGAAATTATAGGTGTTGATATAATGATAAAGGACGTGAAAATAAGAATTTACAATCTGTATAGCCCGGCAGATAAGGATCTTACACTCTCAAACATTAAAATAACTGACACAAATTGCATTGTCGTCGGAGACTTTAATAGCCGTTCAGAAAGATGGGGATACCCAGATACTGACAAAAGAGGAGATGAAGTGGAGGACTGGGAAATAGACTCAAATCTCCATCTACTCAACAAAGCGGATGACACACCGAGCTTCTACTCCAGAAGATGGCTTACCACTTCTACTCCAGACTTAGCTTTCTGCACAGGAGACATCCTCCACAAAATCGATCGCCATGTGCTGGACCAATTAGCAGGTAGTGACCACAGACCAATCAAGCTTGTAATAAATATGGAGTATGTTCCACAGGAGCAAAAGCCTTTGCCCCGCTGGAATTACAAACGAGCAGATTGGGACAGATTTTCCATACTAACAGACAAATATTGTGAAAACATAAATACACGATATGGCAACATGAAGCAAATGGTGGAAAGTCTAAACAGAGCAATAATACAGGCGGCCACTGAGTCTATTCCAAGAGGAGCGAGGAAAAATTACAAACCATACTGGACTGAAGAACTACAAATTTTGGAGGACAAAGTTGAAGATGCCAGGAAGACAGCAGAGAGAGAACAAACAATTGAAGCGAACATCTCTCTCAAAGCCATCTCAGCAAAATATAAAAGAACAGTAAATCAAACAACAAGAGATTGTTGGAGGGAAAAACAGAAAACCTGAATTTTGACAGGGATGGAAACAAACTATGGAAACTAGTGAAAGCCATGAACAATGAAGGACCTAGAAACAAACAAATAACAATTAAACAAGGAAATGCCTTGCTTACAGGAAAAAAGGCTGCAAATGCACTAATGGAACACTATGCCAGTGCAAACCACATTGATATTACAGCCGAACAGAAGAAAGCAATCAAAGACAAACAGATACATCATAGATATACAGAGACAGCAGCAGAATATATGATGGCAAATCTAACAATGGAAGAAATGGAACAAGCAATGAATACCCTAAAAAAGAATACATCACCAGGAAAGGATGGAATCACAAATGAAATGCTAATAGGACTAGGCACTAAGGCAAAAAAGAAACTACTAGCAGTCCTAAATTACAGCTGGAAGAGGGGAATAGTCCCACAGGCATGGAAGGAAGCTATACTAATACCAGTCCCAAAGAAAGGAAAAGACCTGGAAGAACCAAATGGCTATCGACCTATCAGTCTTCTTAGCTGTGTAGGAAAATTAATGGAACGCATTATCAATGGCAGGCTAACATGGCATCTGGAAGAAAACCAACTCTTAACACCTCACCAAGCAGGATTCAGAAAGTACAGATCCACTGAAGATCAAATAACCTATATAGCTCAGGAAATAGAGGATGCCTTCCAAGAGAAAAAGCACACACTAGCGGTCTGGATAGATTTAGAAAAAGCATTTGATAAAGTATGGAAGGAAGGACTGAAAGTAAAACTGCAAAAAATGCATGTTTGTGGGAAAATGTACAAATGGATCAGCCACTACCTTGAGAACAGAACTGCCAGGACAAAAGTACAAGGACAAACCAGCAAAATGATGCTGTTGGAGCAAGGTGTCCCCCAAGGAGGAGTTCTTTCACCAACATTATTCCTAGCATATATAAACGACATCACGGAAAATTTTCCAGCCAGAGTACACACATCATCCTTTGCAGATGACCTAGCCATATGGACATCTGAAGAATATATTAGTACAGCTAACAGCAGAATACAGCAAGCCCTATTAGCGCTAGAGGACTGGTCAAAATCATGGCTAGTGAAGATAAGTGAGGAGAAAACAACATGCACAGTATTCTCCCTCTCAACTAAAACTCAGCAACCTAAGCTGGTATTGAATGGAAAAATATTGCGCCATGAAGAAAATCCAAACTATCTAGGAGTCACCTTTGATCGTCGCCTGACATGGAAGACACAGGTTGAGAAAAATCGAACAAGAGCAAGGCAAAGAATGGCAATCATGAAAAAGCTTGCTGGTACAACGTGGGGAGCAGATGAGAAAGTTCTCAAGAAGTTATATACTGGACGGGTGAGGCCAGTACTGGAATATGGCATTGCAGCTTGGGCAACAGCAGCTAAGTCAAACTTTAACAAAATAAGCAGAGTCCAAAATCAAGGAATGCGAATCATAACTGGAAGCCTGAAGACAACGCCTATTAATGAACTAGAAAAGATCACTTGTTTACAACCAATGCAGGATAGAAGAGATAGCAGAGCCCAGCAACAAGCTGAAAAATTTAGAAGATTGACAGACCACCCTATGTATAAAAGGTTTAGTGGTTTTGGAAAGGGAAGACTGAAGCTTAGCAACTTTGTAGAAACTGCAAAACGAAAGATTAGGGCAGATCCCATACTTAACATATCAACAGTCAAACCCATTTACAATGCAGACAAGTTCCCAGCTTGGAGACAGCAGCTACTGCCTGAGATGATAGAAAACATTCCTGGTATTGAGAAAAAGAACACTCAGCATGAAACCGAAAGAAGAGAAATAACCCTAAACTACATAAAAGAACATTACCCAAGCAGCAATTGGACCCATGCATATACAGATGGATCAGCCAAAAATTCAGTAGAGAATGGAGGAGGAGGAATTCTCCTAAATTTAAAAAATGGAGTGAAAAAAACACATTCAGTGGCAACTGGAAAGTTTTCAAGTAACTTCAAAGCGGAGGTAGAGGCTCTGAAAACTGCAGCAGAAATGCTCTTGATGGAGGAAAATAAAGAGACGCAAATAGCTATCTTTACAGATGCAAAGTCAGCTGTCTCAATACTGAAGAGCAATAACAGCACAGAAATAGCTGACCTAAGAGCAGCACTCCATGGTCTATGCCAGAAATCCAAAAAAGTTGTAATACAGTGGATACCATCACATTGCAGTATACCTGGAAATGAAGAGGCTGACAGACTGGCAAAAGAGGGCGGACGACTACCACAGCCTGACATAGACATAACCTATAATGAGGCAAAGAGGTTGATAAAAAGCACTTATAGAACCAAATGGGAATCAGAGCATCCAGGCCACCAGAAGGATGATGCATATTACAAACTCGACCGAAGAGAACAAGTAGCAATCTTCAGACTCCGCACAGGACACAACAGGTTGAAATACCACTTGTTCAACAAACTAAAGATAGGAGATACAGATGAATATAATTGTGGAACTGGTAAAATGACAGCTAAACATTTGCTGCAAGAGTGCCCAATATATGCAGAACAGAGAAAGATATTTTGGCCCACACCTGCTTCATTCGAGGACAAGCTCTATGGAGATATCAACAAGCTCAAGTCGACTGCAGCTTACTTTAACTGTATTCAGGTTGACATTTAAATGTACATGAAGAAGTACACTGCCACACTTCATTACCACAGGCATGTCGGTTACACAAGCCTCCCAGAGGCATGAAATGGAATATTGCTTGGATAGCAAATCCATTACGTGGAAAGTCCGAATCGAAAGCTCACTGTGTGGGCTTCAAAAAAGGTGGAAAAAGTGTCCTAGTGGCACAAAATGGAATATTGCTTGGATAGCAAATCCATTACGTGGAAAGTCCGAATCGAAAGCTCACTGTGTGGATGTCATCTGCAAACTGCATTCTTCTGGCTTCTGGAAGAACAGCCTATGGTGAACGGAAGGCCCAATATACGGAAGTGAGGCTAAGCAGCCATGTGCAGGACGTGACGATTCCTTGGGTGAGCCCAGTACCAGAGCGGTGTGTGATGGCTCTGAAATTATGGAAGCCTCCTTGGATGGCGGGGAATGCCCATGGTCTGCCCCTGCCTTCCCTTGAGGGCTGACCAGGATGCCTTTGGCTGTTCTATATGGGCCAGCTGGGATGGGAGATAACACCACAACAGTGAGAGTCTAACGTCCTAAAAAACCCCCGGGAAGGTTAACCTGATCAACAAATACCCGCAGAAGTCGGATGTGTCGGCCTAACGGCGCAAGAACGCAGCTCTGCTGTAAACAGGCACAACGCAATCACGTCCGAAAAAAAAACTCCGGATGAACGAAGAAGAAGAAGAAGAAGAATGTCTGACTACTCTGACAGATTCTGGTTGACCATAACATACTGATACTGTTAAATGGGTCAAATGTGCTAATATCAGTCATGATGTTCGACAATTTCTTATGTTGAACACAGCCAAAGGCCTTGCTGTAGTCTATGAAGCAAATAAACAGATCTATATTGTACTCTCTGCAATTTTCAATGATGGTTCTCATATATAGAGTATATGGTTCCTGGTTCCTACTCCCAGTCCGAAACCTGCCTGTACTTCCTGTAACTCATATTCTAATTTACTTTCAATCCTCTTCATATCTCGAAGGAAGATGTTGCTATCATGACTTATTAGTGCGATGGTTCGATAACAGTCTTGGCTGACTGGCTAAACTACATGAGTGAAGTAGGGGTAATATTCTACTAAGGGAATGCCCATTTCTAGTACACAAAAGACTGGCGCGGTGGAGAAGGCGGATGCATCTAAATAGATTAACGGCTTCGAAAGCGAAACAGCAGAGTGTGTGGCACACATGAGGCGTGTTCAGGACACGATAGTGAACATGGCTGGCCATCGTGGAAGAGAATGGGACATCACCATGTAATATCCCAAAGACAGCAATGGTAATTCAACAACAAGAAAACAGCGATACAGGTAATTCTTAGCCCCATGGAGATGAGCCTGTTGTAAATATTCTCAGGGAAGAGACAACTCCTATAGTGAATAAGGAAGTGGATAATGACGAATGCATCCAAAATTCTTTTGAAAGGGTGCATTCTGACAATATCTACCTGAAAAGTAGAAGGAAAAGTTTAAGAATGGGTACGTGGAACGTACGCACCCTGTCCTGTATCAAGCAGGGAAATTTGATAATCTTATTATTATTTTTAAAATACATGTGTAAAAACATATGTAATATATATCGCGGGAGGTCGGCATGGCTGATAGATTTAACGCGCTTAAACTACGCATGGTTGTGAATCAAGAATGATAGGTAGGCCTAACACGCAAGCAGCTCCATTGATGAATTATTAACACTGTTTTACAGAATAATATTTAATAGACTCTCCCACACATAATTCTCCCGTTGGTATGAAGTGTATGCTCGGACATTTGTCTCTGAGGTTTGGGCAATCATTAGCCGAGGCCAAGAGTCTACATCACCGCACTAAAGGCATTCCCACACATGCTCTCTTCTCTCTTTTTATAAGTCTGCAAAAAAGGAGAATTCCTGTAGCCATTTGATTAAAAGCCCGCCTGCCCCTTCCTCTACCCTTTGAGTATGGGGTAATCCTAGTGCGAGAAAATGCAACCTAAAGTCTACATGTCATAGCAGGGCAAGTAGTAATACAGGTCCGTAATCTGTTTCCTTCTTTGCGGTCATGTAACATCACGAGCATACGTAAATTTCAGGACCGGCAAGATTCATATTTCTCGCGCTAAGGGGGATAACTACTTCCGGTTTTCCCGAGGGGACTTTAGTACATCCGGTCGTTAATTTTTTTTCCCTTTAAATTTAAGATTTAAGTTAACATCACACCATTGGCGGTGTGAAAGGGTTACAGTTCTCTTCTACCTCCTCTTCATCCTCTTCTTCCACTCTATGCCTGTAACCACTTCACAGTGGAGCCGGCACTATGGCTAAGGGCTTACGAACGCGATTAGTAATCCCACATACCACGTTCGAAATACAGCTGCGGACGATTTGGAAGCAGACCACTTTGTGCTCGTTTTCTTTCAATGTTATGAGTACCGGTCGTTCAGAAAGCAATGGCAAACTAATGAACGTACATTTGCCAAGATTTCAGAAACAGCCAATAAATGATGGATTTGACTGCGACGTCCTGTAAAGGATGTGCAACTTTGTTTGTAAAGGATCACGTTTATTGCACCCGGATTTCTTCTTTCTAGTCGCCTGTCACTAATCTCACACGGATAATCTCAGCATAGTGCACGAACTCCGTAGCACTGTAAGTAAAAAGTTAAAAGAAAACTTTCATACGCCTTAAGGCGCATCGGGCATTCAGTGCTAGAACCATATTGTTATAGAACAGTGGTTCCCAAGCGTTTCAAGCAGAGGGCCATATCTACTATTTTCAGTAGTTAAGCGGGCCACAACGTTGTAAAATTATAAAAGTCGTGCAATATCAGTCTTACCTTTCTTAGCTTTCGTCAACAAAATTCTAAAACTTTAAAGGCAGTCAGTGCCAGTACTACACTGCGGTCATGGTTTGGTTTTGCAATCACAATTTCATTTTACAATACATTTTTAATCAGTTTCGATAATCGATATTAATGTAATTAATTTACAATTGTAACTGTTCTTCATAACCAGTTACTTAAGTTCAGATGTCAGTTTATCAATGTCTGGGCACAAATCTGTCATACCCAAAGTCATAAGCGCAGCTAGGTTACTGTCTGTGAGTCTGGAACGTTGCTTGTTTTTTGGTTTGTTTGTTTGTTTGTTTGTTTTATAACGGTCTGTGCGGAAAATGACTGCTCGCATCTGTAAGTCGAGCCAAAACGACCAATGTATCTATGGCTTAATGAACGCAAGTGTTCAAATTGTTCGACAGGCAATAGTCTCCAGAATGAAATCATATGATCAGCTGAAGGTGAAGCAGGCAGCGCCAGAAACTTACATCTCAGAGCAGAATTGCATTTCAAATAAATTACTTCGTGCTGAAGGTGTTTCTGGTAATTGACAGAGCTTGGAATCAGGAGATACCAACGGATTTATGAAGAGGACAACATTATCCTCCTCTATTGTGAACTCTTGAAATCTCAACTGAAAGATATCCAGAAGACTTTCAACCCTTATTTTGTACTGCAACAAGTCATATTCTTTTCCACCACAAGTTGGAAACACCTCTAATATCCCTTCAGTCAGCTGTCTGATAAACAGTCGTAGACTCATTTTAAATGAAGAAATGTCTGCGCAGAAATTTGTGAACAGTTTTTCCCCATGGATCCTCGCCTTTAAAGAGTATGAGACTTGATGGCCACCACAAACGCTAGGTCATTAAATCAGTCATCGTTCAGCAGACATTCCCGTTCTGTATGCAATGCATTTTTTCCCAGACAGAAACAGATAGACACTATTTTTCATTGCCGAGAAATATGACAGAACTTTCCCTTTAGATAGTCATCTGACATCACAGTGTAACAGTAACTCACCGTATTCCTCGTTCAGGACTGATATAAACTATCTGAACTAACGCCTGTTCAGCGCCTTACTTCGAATGTTGTTCACACATCTTAGAACAACATCCATGGCATGATTCAATGGCTTTCCACACAGAGCTTCTTGGTGAATGATACAAATATATTTTAATATAGTTCTGCCAAGAAACTGTTCCAATAATGCTAGTCATCTAGACATTTTACCCGTCAAATCCGGAGCACGTCGGGTTGTCCAATTTGGTCCTTTCTACGTTGATTTTCTCTAAACACAACTTCAGAGTTTCAAACAGATCATTTTGGTAGCTGCATGCATTGATTCAAGTCCTAGACGTTCTTCGATGACTTCAAAATTATCGTTTATTGCTTGAACAAAAACTGCGACCTGAGCTGTGCACAAAAATGTCAGTAGATTCTCCACTGTCAATGGAAAACAAAAAATTACAATTATATGTGCTGCTACTTGACGATGAACATCGTTGGCTAATTCATCAACTCGCCTAGCCATAATATTATTAGACAAAGGAATATGATCACATTTTGTATCATACTTTTTTATCGCCAAGCATTATAGCAACAATTTTAAAGGAAGGCTTGATTTTTTTTTTTTTAATGTATAGGTGAACCGTTTCTTTTTGCTAGCCAAATGAAGAGCGAGTTCGTACGACACAACAACAGCACTCTTGCTCTGTTCGTTAGCCTTAATGAAAAATGACTGCTGCCTGGTCAGAGAACTTTCTCTATGAAATCTTTTCTTAACTCCTCCGAATTGATTGGATATTGAGCATTTATGTCTTTGTGGTCGCGAAGTGTCTTTCCAGATTAAATATTTTTGTAGCAGAAACACAAAATCCGCAGATTAAGCTAACTGGTTTACCACTACGGCTAGGCATAATCATAAATTTCTCCGTCCAATCTTCGTTGAATTCACGACAAGCAATATCTTCACATTTTCGCTTTTTACCATTGTTTGATGTTAGATTTTCCACACTCATGTTTATAGACTTTAACGGTAAATTTTAATTTGAAAAAATCTAATTTCAACACAATACTACCGACTCTGCTAAACTAATGCAACAGACGACAACATTGCGCCTTGCGCACCCTGATTGGTCGACAAGGCTGGTATCTGGGAATTTCATAACGTATACCAGTGTATAAGAACTCGCAAGTCGGGTTGTACTTGATAATACAAAGTTTATTGGTACATGATGACAAAGGTCTGATGTTAACCTCCACTCAAGTCAAAGGCCGGATCTTAACTGCCCTTGCCAACCCAATACGTCACGATTGAGCATCTCCTTCCCTTTCACTCTCGATGCTCAATCGTGCTGTATCTGTTTCCCACTAGATTCTAATAATACCCCAGTACTCCTCCCTTACTGTTACACCTCCCCATGTTGAATAAAGAATTTTCCTTATAAAGGAAAACTCTTTACTCCTAATCCCCATACTCTATTCCCTCTTTTTCCTTACTTCTCACAGTTCCTCTAATCTTTCGGAAACCAACTCTAACTTAAATGAATATTCAAATTTCTTTAACTTTTTTTTTCCCTTGCTATATAGTCAACCCCCTTCTTCTTCGTTTCCGGCCCTTCATCCAACCATAACATATTTACATATCTTTAATAACAATTCAATCTCAACTTTATATAACACATCATAACATCATAACACGTCGTCTTCTTAAATACTCCTTCTTCTCTTCGTAAGCAATCTGCTTAAAATTTCAAACGCTAACACCAACTCCTTATTTTTATCACCAACGCTACTAATCCCCACTTTCAACTAACCTGAAATTACTTTCACACAATAGGAAGACAAAGAATCGGTGGCCACCGGAATTTAAAAGAAGAAATAGAACTCTTTCAAAAAAAAACAAACATTCACCTAAATCACACACCCCTTTACACCCCTATGTTCTTTGAGACTTTATGTAATAAAGTCTATACCAATTATATCTCCCACAGTACCACTCATTATGGTAACAGTTTACGCTGCTATCTACAGCATCAAATACCAACCATCATCCAAAAATATTCTTCACTTCTAAGTGTCTATATATTACAGACACTACCTTACCTCAACCTCACATTGTAATGTTAACCACAAAACACATCCCGAAGACACAATTAAAAAGGTCTATTATCCCTTAAGACCTCCTCCAACATTATACATAACACCTCACCTAACCTCATCATCTCGTATAACTAATCTTCTCCAATACCTCAGGTTCTCTCTTAATGTCCATTTCTTATGGGCATATTCTACTAAAATGCTCCACTTATGCCGTTATCAACAGCAACCTAGTAACCTTGAAATCTCCCCTTAAATGTTAACCATCAACACAACATTCGTAATCTGACCACTATATACACTACTCTAGCAACCCACTTATTATTCTATCTCTGAAGCTTAATACACCCAAAGGGATAAACATTTACATCCTGCCCAATGCCTCTCTAAAATCTTCCACCTCTCAATTCATAATTCATGCCGTAACCCACAGCAGCAAAAATAACCACTCATGTCTGTGACTGCTTGCAATCAACTTTATCTCAGTCCCTTTATTACGGACCCACAAACACCCCATGTCACTATGTCCCCCCTTATGTTCATTTCTCATTAACACAGTTACACCCCTTTATTATTGTACTGTTATCCACAGTGTCTAGTCAAACATGGATCCAATTCATGTTTACTCTTCATCTGGGGTAATTTTCTTATTCTTCTATAACCCAGCAATCTCGTGTATATCATGGCTCTTCTGACCCCCCCCCCCCCCCCGGAAACTATGTTTAAAACTTTTCTCAGCTTTACCCCACTGAATATATTCATTAATCTTTTCTTCTCCCATGTGGCTTCTAATCCCATATATTTCTAATTAATGCTTACTTTAGTGTATCTCTAAAGTTTCCCATAACCATCCCCGGTATATGTTTCCAGTACCATATCCACCTTATTATGCTGATTATCACAGCACCCATGAACTTATTCTTCACAAAGAGAATGTGTCTCTCTATTAACTCTTTTCTGAACGAAGGGTCCTAATTAAATCCCTCTGTTTTGTCTTTATTCTAGACAAAACCCTGTAATTTAAACATAACTTAATTAACTACTATTTAACACACAAAACAGTGAAATAAAATCACAACAGGACATCAAATCCCCCCCCCCCCCCCAAATCTTTGTAACAATCATTTATGTTTCCCCGCAACTCAACTAAAAGTATGATGATGATAGTGATGATGATGGTGACGATGATTAAAATAATACAACATACATCCTAATCTATTTTTACCTACTACTACTGGTCTCTTTTACGGACCAGTAGTTTACACATAAAAGTCTAAGAACACAATAACCCTATTCTAAAATAATAACAATCATTTTACAGGACCAAATCAAGCAAAAAAACATTATACATGAGGCAATAAAACAATTGTCTTCTCGCTAAAGAGAAGGTTTTCAAAAAAAATACAACTCCCTTCAAATTATTACGTACAGTGGCCCATCCTCATTGGCCTTCTATATTAATCACTGTAACACCTATTTCTTCCTACAATTCATACCTATTTTGTTATAAAACAAAACCATTCAATGTCAAGCATTAATGCCAAAATACTTATATACATATACATATATATATCTATTTCTGTTATCTACAGACCATCATAACGCTGAACCATACTTGTTCTCCTCAACCAAAATCACTACTCAACAACTGACCGTTCCTTTTTCTGTAAGTCAAACATTGATTATCTCCCCTCACAATTTTCTATCTTTTTCCAGCCTAACTCCTAATACATCATAACATCTAAAATATCCTCATAAGCAAGCACTGTAAACTACAGTCATTCCAATGTCATCTCAATGTACCAGCCATCATCTACTTATCAATTAACTTGTGGCTCGGCACACCAATTGTTTCCCATGGCTTTGTACCAATCATCACTACTGTTAACTACAGTATCTCCACCACGCTACTCCCATCAAAAGGACTTGTCTATTTACTATAGACCTCTCACCAACACATCTACTTGTTGTACCAAGCACTAATTCCAATTTTAAGTTTCTCGTCTATCCGACGCAATTACTTAACGTAATCATTACTTTCTTAACATCTCACCACCACTACTCTAAGCTATCTTCAAGTCTCACCTATCATTCTTGCATCGTGACGATAATCAAACCGGTAACCCTCCTCGGAACACGTTCTCCAACATTCATTTTACTGACCTTGTTTACCTTCTTATCTTTCAATTTTCTTCCCATTTATTGGGATTTCTTTCAGAACTGCAAGCTACGCCACTTATAATTGACAGCAGACCTCTCTTTTCTCGTTCCTGTTTCCTGTGTACCTTACGTAACGTTTACACCTTCCCATCTCGTCTTCAGATGACACACTAATAATAGTTCCTTCATCAGACTCATTATAGTTTACTGCAAACACGTCGGCCCTATTCCCATAGTCGTCTTTAGAACGTCTGACTTTCTTTCTCTTTCTTGGTCTTCGTCCCTTAGCCTTCCCTACTTTCTTGTCATATAAGCTAGTATCTATTTCGAAAGAGTCACTACCCAAAACTCTGTCCGTCTGTCTACCAGCAACTACTCCGTATGAGGGAACATCACGCTTCGATTCAGGATCTGCTCGTAGTGCAACTCTCTCATTCTCTGAATCATCAGTAATAATATCTGTTTCAGCATCGCTATAATATTCGGCTGTAGGAATATCTTCTCCGTAACCTGAATTCTGACAGCTAATATTCCTACACCATTTGGGAATTAGTTTCCTGTCTATAGCTGAAGAACTTGACATGGCACTACCTCTATTTACAATCATACTATTCCTTTCCTTAATACTTTTCTTCATTGTCTTTCTTTCGTTCTTGGTCCTCGTCTGTCCATCTTTCCTAACTTCAACTTTGTCTCCCTTAGTCAAATGAGTTGGTTTTGACTGAGTCTCTATTACATCAGTTTGACTTCCCTTTGTTATCTTGCTGACTGGTTGTACCTGAGTCTGCGTACTACTTTCTATCGTAGTACTTGCCTGCGTCTGTGTCTCTCGGTTTCTTTTCTTTACTAATAACGTCGTCTTCTTTTCCTGTCTACTAGTCACATTCGCAACCATTTTAGGATTAGTCTGTATTTTATTTACAGGTTCAACTCTGTCTCTTACACCTGAGTTTAGATATTGTCTTTGCCTTTTCTCTAACCAGTCGTCACGTCTTTTTCTAGCAGTTGCACTGTGAGAGGGCCAGTCCCATGATTTCCCTGAAAAGTTTCTCTCACGCCCATTTTTGTATTTATAACTGCTATACCAGTCCGACCTTTCACTATTACGTCTGTTCTTCTTACCGTCTTTTGCTCTATATACATCAGGCCTTGGTTCGTCATAACCATATTGTCTTCTGTCTTTATTAAGCAATGGCTGTCTCCTGTTATTCTTTTCTACTCTATTACAGTCTACCATAATTCTATAAGGGTCTTGTCTAGTCGTTTTGTTCTTCAACGTTTTCAGAAAATTCTCTACCTCCGTAATTGACACCTTTAATTCCCCCAACCATATACTAACACGCTGTAATTCCGCACACAAGAAATTCATATTCACTTCCTTTGAAATATCTATCCAGCTGAAACAATATTTTCTCTTCTTCTTTTGTATATTTCTTTGGTACCTGGAGAAAAAAAACTTGTCCTGAGTTCAGCTGAAATATGTGCTGTGCTGAGTCTTCTAAGCTGAAATATTTATACAAGTAACCAATTTCACTTTTGTAATTTCCTAACTTAACGTCAAAACTTGTGCTAAGGTGTCCTGTTCCGCCATGCTGAAAAATACTGAAACAAAGCAAGCAAAGAACCACACAATTTCAACTTCTTAATTTAAGGAATACACTCACTTGTTTTGTAAAACTACAGTTAGTTTCTAGGTTTGGGAACCACACAATTTCACCTTCTTTTTGTTTCCTGACTCAAGCCCGTACTTTCCTCGCCTCAGCGTCAGATTTCGTTCGATCACCAGGAGCCTGTTTCAGCTGAAAATCAGTCGCGGAGTTCAGGTAGCAGAGTTCAGGTAGTCTGTTTCTTCCCCCAGGTAATTTCGTCACTTCTCTAGGGATGCCGGGATAATCTTCAACCCCTGGTCGGGTCCCATCTGAAATTTGTAGCCTTTGTTTTCACCCCGGGTGGGGTACATCATCGACGTCTTGAGATAGTGACAACGTAGGTGGCTAGCGACTTGAAATTAGCAAAACTCAGTCCATGGTAAGCCCTTTTTGAAACGCTAGAGTTCAGAGAACGGCCATGACAAGCCCTTTTATAACGCCAAAGTTCATACAACGGCCATGACAAGCCCTTTTATAACGCCAAAGTTCAAACGACGGCTATGTTGAGTCTCTTGAGGTATAAATTTGCGAAGGAGTGGTTATGACAAGCCTCTGGAGTTGTACTATGCAGAGCGACGGTTCTACCAGGCCTCTTGAGTTGTACTATGCAAAGCGACGGCTATATCAAGCCTCTTGAGTTGTACTATGCAAAGCGACGGCTATATCAAGCCTCTTGAGTTGTACTATGCAAAGCGACGGCTATTTCAAGCCTCTTGAGTTGTACTATGCAAAGCGACGGCTATATCAAGCCTCTTGAGTTGTACTATGCAAAGCGACGGCTATATCAAGCCTCTGTAACAGCCTTACAGAGGACCACCCCTGGGCGGGCTTTCGGCCTCTGTATTTGCAGATTACTGAACTTTACTGGGCATCACTTCACTGGTTGTTCTACCACGTGCCGAAACTGTTTCTAGGAGTTAATTGACCGGAGCATGGAACAATAACAAGCGGTTCCCGACTTTGAAAAAAACCTCGAACAGATAGTAGCTCCTTTTAAAACTGACTCGAGAAAACGTCTGTTCTAAATACCTTCTTGTTAGGCAGTCTGGTCTGGATTCTTGGAAGGTTTCCTACTACTTCTGATTGCGTCCGCGACGGCCAAATCCAGTATCGTGGTTAAGCGGCACCATTTCGAATCCTATACCAGTGTATGAGAACTCGCAAGTCGGGTTGTACTTGATAATACAAAGTTTATTGGTACATGATGACAAAGGTCTGATGTTAACCTCCACTCAAGTCAAAGGCCGGATCTTAACTGCCCTTGCCAACCCAATACGTCACGATTGAGCATCTCCTTCCCTTTCACTCTCGATGCTCAATCGTGCTGTATCTGTTTCCCACTAGATTCTAATAATACCCCAGTACTCCTCCCTTACTGTTACAAACGTTTCATTGTGAACTGAACAGGCACATTCGATTATATCTAAGCATAACAACCACGAGCAGAGTAAATTATCGCACGCTGACGGGGCGCTCCGAGTGCATTAAACAAAAATTATTAAAATATATTATATTAAACAACGAGACCTCGCGTGCCACTTTCTTACAGCTTGCGGGCCACAAGTGACCCGGGGGCCGTGGTTTGGGAACCTCTGTTATAGACCAATCGGCATTCAGTGAGTGATGTGGTCAGTAACACCCCGGCCACCTTTACTTCTTCAGACATTCTTGGGACGTATTGTAGGCGGGGTCGACTCGGAAGGGCAGGTCAATTTAGAAAATCCGAATCGGTTCCACTGAGGATTGGACCCATTACCTCCGGGTCTAAATGCGAGTATTTAGCCACAGCCCATGACCACCGGATCTGAATGCGAGTGTTTAGCCACAGCCCATGACCACCGTGTCCGAATGCTAGTGTTTAGCCACTACACTACCGCGTCTTCCCAGTAACTCAGATGAGGTTCCAAATACAGTAAAACTTCGATTAACCGTCACCACCGGGACCCTGGCTGTGGTGGATAACTGAATAGACGGATAACAAAAATATCTTAATACTTATATACAGTAATGTGATTTCGCTACGGGTTTGGGACAAAAATGAAAATAAAATCCTTTAAAAGTGAATAATACATACATATTGTATTTAATGTTACAAAACGATCAATATAAACTTCAATATAAGAGTAGTAATGTACACAAATGTATTGTAATACTGTAAACCTAAGTTACTTAAAAATAATCTGTCATCACCTTCTGTGTCTTTGAGGCTCGAGTTTTCTGCACGGAGATGTTCCGTGTCTTACGCAGAAGTAGGATCTGTGTTGCATTTCAAATCAGTTGATGCACTTTGATAACATTGTTTCTGCTTCTGTGTGGCTGGTGTTGGTTTTTGGTCGCCATCAATTTCTTCTTCTTCACTGGTAGTCACACTAGAAACAATTTCATCATCGTACAAAATTTCAAAACCAGCATCCATTTTGTCACATTCCAACCAGTCTGTTACTTCTTCTGGCTTAATGTTTTCACTGTTTAGTCCTACAATGTTGCAAATTTGTAGTTACGTCAACACTAACAGTCTCAGTTCCTTCAATTTCCTCAATAGGTTCAGGCAATAGTTTATTCCACCCACTCTTTAGGTTAGACACTGTAAAGTCAGCCCAGACGACATTGAAAATAGCTTCCGTTATGTTGTATCTCGCATATTTTTTTTAAAGACGATGACGGATAACAGAAACTTGCTGTTACACGCGTGAAGGTTAATCAAAGTTTTACTGTAAGCAGAACGGCACAGTCTGTACAGTGTTACAGAAAGCTCTTCTAATTTAGACATTTTACCTGATCGGCAGCCTATTCGGTCAGCTCTTTTTTATTTCCACCTGCCGAGTGATTAATTAGTACGTGCTTAACAGGTCCCATGAGGTTTTTTTTTTTGCCCTTGTTCGAGCAATCAGGGGGTGTATACCAAGTTTTCTTATTTTTGAAAAACAAAAATCAATTCAAAGTCGCGAGACTTCTTTTAACTCTCCCCGACCCCCCGAAGTAATCGACCCTATTCCCACACCTTGTGCCATATTGGGTATATGGTGCTAGCCCCACATTTGTATACATCTGTCGACACTCGATGCGTGATGTGATCAATATCACGTCAGCCTCATTTACTTCCCAGAACATTTCCTGAAACAAAATTTAGCCTTGGACGAATTGGGACTCAGGTCAGTATTTTAAAAAAAAAATGGATTCCATGAGGATTAGAATACATGACAACCAGACTGGTGGGTCTTTCAGCTTAGTGTCCCAGAAGTGTTCTCGGAATATTGTGATCCAAGAAGAAGCAAACATATTAATATTCTACAACAGTGGTTCTCAACCGGTGGGGAATCTCCCCCCCCCCCCCCCACGGGGTGGGGAGTGTTAGGGGGGGGGGGGTGAATTAAGATTATTTCAAGATATAATATAAAAACCGATTACTTGATATTGTTTTTTCCTCCATACTTTACGGTTCTGTACTTCTCGCGCTTCTGAAATTCGTTTTATAACGTAAGTAGAGTCGCAAGTCACGTTTTATGTTGACGTCTAGACTTGTTCTAGTATGTGTTATTAAATTTAGCTTCCATTTTTACGTATACTGTGTGAGGTTGGAGGAATTTATAGGGAGGAAATACGAAAGGGGGGAATGACATTCTGAACATATGATGAAGGGGTGCATGGGCCAAAAAAGGTTGAGAACCACTGTTCTACAAGATCTGAGACATCAAAGAGAGCTGACTCCTAAACCACCCGTTAGTTGCCGGGGCTCATACGGGGGAGCAAAGAATAGTAACACTGTTGCCTACCATGCACGTCGTAAGAGGCGACTAAGGAGGCTATGGTTTCGTCGCCCTGCTACTGAGTGAGTGCGTTGCGCGACACTGTGAGCTGTGAATTTCGCGTGGAATGCTTTTGCATCTGTCCGTGGTTGTTTTTCGCGTGAACTGCATGTTCGGAACGATGACGGTCGGCTGTTGCTGGATTGACTGGTTTGCCTTTTCGGTTCACGAGTGCATTTTCAGGAGACTCCTGGGAGTCGTCGCTGTAGCTACAGAGTTCGTGCTTTGTGCGGCGCTTTCGGTGGGTCGCCCTGCAGAAAGAGACGAAACCATATGGGATAAAACCCCGGTCAATAAAGTCTTTCTGGTGACTGCCGTTTTCATCGACGATGAACTGTATTTTTCGTGGAGGACTTTTGTGTTGGCATTCTGCACAGTGTACCTGTGCGGGATGTTGGTTTGCCGACACTCCTGTCTATTCCATTGTCCACATGGGGCAGTGAGGAGCATTTTGTGATATTCACTGGCACGAGAACGGAGCAATATGGGGACGGCTCGTTGCCGTGAAGTTGGAACCGCGACTAACTAAGTAACTGACTCCTAAACATAGATATGTCCCGGAAACTGAAATACTTTGACCATATTACACGTAATAGTGGCTTGGAAAGAACGGTGATTGAAGGCGTCATCTGGGATATAGAGGCAAATTTAGACCAGCACGAAGACAGATATGGGATATTGCAGACACTTCCGGCATGAAGGCGTAGGAATCAGGAGAAATGGCAAGAGATCGGGATACCTTTCGGCGAGAGGTGGTGAGCTCGACGTACTGCAAAGGAACTCCTTCAATGTGATGCTGATGACATCTACATACCAACACCACACAAGTAAACATACTGTCACTGTTTAAAACAAAGTCAGGCGCATGTGCTTTTACAGGACGTTACAATTAACCCCAGCATTTATTGGCTGTTTGTGATTTACTAGACAAGTTTTCCGTTAAGTAGTTTACCATTGCTTTCTGGACGATCGACTCTGGTGCCAACGGATTCAGCGTAATACTTCTGCTCCCAGATCGCCAGTGGCTGATTTCGAATCCTCGACCCGGTATTCCGGGGAATTGTGAAATTGCGTTCACTAACCCCCAGGCCACAAACACTGATACTTTGACTATACACGGCTTCTGATTTAAAGGATGTGCTGGAGGAAACAGGTGAGCAAGAATGCTAGAGGAAGACAACGTTACATGTGAGTGGAGCCTGGAAGAAGACTGAGGTAACCCTGAACACTCAGGACAGAAAATGATAGACTCATTGCAGTCGATCTTCATTGAGGAGATAAGGAGTGACGACTGTTTACCAGATCCTCTGACTACCCCCTGCTGCCGCATTCTCGCTAGACCATGTTAGCCTATCGGTTCCATAACACAAAGCCTGGGCTGAATTTAGAGATAATGTGTTGCCCATGCAGCATGATCCCTCTCTCGGCCTGCCTAATTTATTCCACAATACGTCAGGAACAAGACAAGCTGCAGAAGCTGCTGGATCAGCAAAGCAATACCCTAACTGTCCGCCTGTCGGAGCTTCCACCCTAGACCAGTTGCCGACCAGAGCTTAGGGCCTGATCTTCCCTGCCATGACATTTATTCTTTATGTTGCATTTCCTCGCACTAGAGTCAGGCTTGTACCCTCCTAATTTCACCCCTCCGCCCAAAGCCATTGGCACAATGTGGGGTGTCGGATCTGGTGAGCCCCACCCAGCATTTGGTGCTAGAAGGGCTTGCGAACGCGGTTTGTGAGCCCGTATACCCGGGTTCGAAACACGGCGGTGCTCGTATTTTCGAAAAAGGTATAGAGACCGGTCGTTCAGAAAGCAATGGCAAACTACTGAACGTAACACTTGCCTAGTACATCAACAGCAGCTGAAAATGCTGGTGTTGACTGCAACGTCCCGTAAGGGATACGCAACAAAATTAATTAAAGCAAGTAGTACCATCTACTGTCATACGGTAGCTCAGTCATACTTTACCAAACCCGGGAAGGTAACCCGGTCAACAAATGCCCGCAGAAGTTGGATGTGTCGGCCTAAAGACGCAGTTAAACAGGCACAACGCAATTACATCTGGGGGAAAAAAATCCGGATGAGCGTATGAGAAGAATATATCTAAGATCTGACATAAACATCTGGCTTATCGTTGCATCACATCACCCCCTTAGTGATGCAGTACCAGCCAATCTGTTCCCCTGTTCATTTCCAACCAAAACAGTGTCCTGGAGAAAAGATCCAACGAATGCTCACAACCCGCGACCTCTGAACTGATGCATACCATTCAGCACAAAGCACGCCAGACCCCACTCTTGTCAGCATGCATTGTGAATCAGTCACAATCACAACATGCGTATACTGTTGTTCTCAAACTAGTGGAAAGCTGCAGTTACCGCCTCCACCTCCATTCTCAAACTTGAGGTCGTGGTGTCATATACCAATCTCTCTGTCACTAACCATTGGCTTTTGCTATGAATCCCCAGGCATTTTTTTTTTTGCCTCTTAACACAGAGCCGTCGGTATAGATAATCACATTGCCAGGACGAGAATACTCCTGAATTAACTGCCGAATTTCTACTTCTGTAGCGCCTACTGGCCACTCCCAACACTCACGTCCCAATGTGATTGTAACCCCACACAAGTCTGAAGTGGTGATCAAATAAAGAAAATTGAAAATTAGTAGCCTGCCGATAACATGCAGACTACACAAGTCAACTCCACCTCCCCGTAGTGTAGAAACCATGACCGCGAGGTCATGGGCCAACGGGGCTCTGGCTCGCCAGGAGAGACCGACTCTCTTTGGTCAGATTTGTGTCTTAAGCATGCGGCTGGCCTAGCAAGCCGGCAGTGGGTTTTCATACTGCTCGTAGAAAGACTAAGAAGTAAAATCGGACTGACTCAAATGGATATAGACCCGGCAATGTTAAATGATACGAGATGGACAAGCGATTCAAAATATAGGCACAATGAACAGCTGCGGTTTTAATGGTAAAGAAGAATAACCCATAGAAACAATGGAAAAGAGGAAAATTTGACTGACGGGAAAAGCAGGCATCAGAATAAAAGGGAGAGAATGCAAGGAGATCCACCACAATTATACGTTAGTCTACTTCGGAGTGGAACAGCAAGAAAGGGCAAGACTCTGTGTAGGAATAGTCATTGAACCACTGCTAGCAACAAGAATATTAGAAATAAAATATATATCAGAAAGAATCATAACAATGATAATAAAATACCAGACAATTACTACATTTGTACAAATATACGCACCATGTAATATAAACAAAAATTAGCAACAAAGCCAGTTCTTCGAAGACATCAACGACGTATTAACTAAAATAGACAATATCATAGTTCAAGGAGACTTCAATGCAAGACTGAGACGTAACAGAACGTGCATAGGAAAAACATCATGGAGCATTTGGAGACCAACGCGATGAAAGAAATGATAATGGAAGTAGACTGATAGAGCTCGGCCAACACGACCTCTATATAACGAACACATTTTATAAACACAAAGACTCACAAATATACACCTGATACAAATGGAACGATCTAGATACCAACAGCCAAATTGATTTTATATTAACAAGAAATAACAGAAAGATAAATATATTAGATGCAAGGGCAGTGCCCAACTTAAGTATAAACACCGACCACAAAGCAGTTATTGCTACAATAAGAACCAAGAGAAGAAGAAATCAAAGACGGCAAATTAAAAAAAAAGTCGCTTAAAAGTCAACAGGGTCGACTTCATTGCACCGGGTTTTATCCCATATGGCTCGGTCCCTTTCCGCAGAACGGAAAGCGTCGCACAAAGCACGAAATCAGTAGCTTTTTAGCGACGACCCACAGGAGTCTCCGAAACATTTAACTCGCAAACCGAAGGGTGCGGCCCGGAATCGAACCCACAACCTTCGGAGCACGAGGCAAACGGCTTGACCACTTCGCCCCAAAGACTCCCAGAGACTAGGCAAATGCATGTCATGAGAATTAGTAAACTTCAAAAACATAAAAAAAACAGGTAGTGAGGAAAAATTATGAGAAAGAATTCATTGAAATCTTTGTAAAATTACCGATAGAAAGAATAACAGTGGAAGAAGAGTGGAAGATGTTCAATTCAAGCATTTTAAACACTGCAAACATAACATGTGAAACCATGAAAATACAAAACAAAAAACACAAAACACGGATAAAGTAAATAACATGTTGATAGAACGCAGAGGTAAAGAAAGCTATAAAAGACAATAAGAAAAAAACTATAAAAACTACATGAAGAGCAAACAGGACCGTGATTATATAGAATATAGAATAGCAAGAAGACATGCGAAAAGAACAGTAAAGAGAGAAAAACAAAAATAATGTGGGAGGGGGATATGGAGAATCCCTAAATACAAGCTGCATGAAGGCAAAAAAAGATCAGTGCAATGACCCAACTGAAATAATTAATAGCAAAATACGAGAACCAATAAGTGAACAAAACCAAATCTTAAAAAGATGGAGGCAGTACTTTGAACAAATTCTCAACATTCCATCAGATTCAACAGGAATTCAGGAAACCGACACAGATGCTATCGAAGACCTAGAGCCAGACATGCTGAAAGAAAAAATTGGAGAAGCCGTCAGGTTAGCCTGTTGAATAAATGACCAGGACAAACGAAATACCAAATTAACTAATTAAAGCAGCAAGAGAAGTGGGAACAGCATGGCTACTTAAACTATTTAACCATGTTTGGGTAGAACACCAGACACCACGAGACTGGGGAAACGCCATAATTATTCCAATTTAAAAAAATAAAGGCAGTAAAATAGACTGCGCACAATACAGAGACATTTCCCTTTTGAGTCACACTGGAAAAAGTAGGTCAGCATGGCCGAATGGATAAGAACGTGTGTTCTTAAACTTCCGGTGTGCTGATGCCGAGGTAAGGGGCTCAACCCCTACACCGGAAAGTTGGATTAAAATGTTGACCTATGGTCCTTTACATGGGGACGTAAATTACAAGTAATTCTGAAGTCGGAGTGGATTCGCCTGATGGCGAAGGACACTGTTATAAGGGAAAGCTAATCCACATGCAAAATTCAGGCCAGCACTACTAGAAGTATTGTGTATAGACTACACTTAGGTTCAAAGCGAGCGAGCGCAAAAAAAAAAAAAAAATACTGGAAAAATATTTTGCAAACTTCTTGAAAAAATATTACGAACTACACTAGAACCAAAGCTAAGCGAAACACAACTTGGAATTAGGAAAACCAGAGTATACACAGATACCATCTTTGCCCTTAGATAACTTATAGAAAAATCAATCGAATTTAATGAAACACTCTACTTAGCCTTTGTCGACCAAGAAAAGGCATTTGATAGAGTAGATAAGAAACAAGCTGTAGGAAATCCTTAAACGATAAGGAGTGAGTACACATTTAACAAACTTATGTAGAAGCTTATACAGTGAATCCATAGTGAGAATAAATGGAGGACACCCAGAACCCTTCACCATAAGATCCGGGGTGCGACAAGGTATTGTACTGTCCCCCCTCTTGTTCATAACCTATATATACAGCACACGTAAAGAAACCAGCCAAACAGAGACCGCAAGAACACCGCAAGACGAACAGAACACCGACGAAGAACAACCAACGACACATAACACCATTAAAGAACTCCCATTTGAGGACGATCAAGTACTAATAGCAACATCAGAAGCACAATTACAAGGCCCCATGAATAGTCTAAACGAAATGTGTGAGGAACATAACATGAAAATTAGCACAAGTAAAACATAGGTGTCTACGGCCATACCACGTTGAAAATACCGGTTCTCGTCCGATCACCGAAGTCAAGCAACGTCGGGCGTGGTTAGTACTTAGATGGGTGACCGCTTGGGAACACCACGTGTTGTAGACAGCCGGCTCCATGGCCGAGGGGTTAGCAGCTTTCTCCGCTAACCCCGAATACTCTCGTCACGTGACGCGACGAGAATTAGCAGTGGTTCGAATTGCAAAAGTGACTTATGAGAGTATGGAGCCGGTCGCTCAGAAAGTCGTGGCGTGCTGATGAGCGTAATCTAGCCTAGGAATCAACATACAGCTGAAAGATGCTGGTGTTGACCGCAATATCCTGAAACAGGATGGAAACGCGGAAAAAAAAAAAAAAAAAAAAAAACAAAAAAACATAGGTAATGACATTGGCACCTTGCCGTCTTGACAGACGATAGTTTGTGCTTCAAAAAGGCATAATAACTATTACCCATGGCGGTAGCGAATATGGCTAATAAGGCCAATTCGCGCTGTAAATGTTCGTCCACAGTGGGTGCATGTGAACACGTGGTCATTTCCACCATCAAGCACAATCTTACGTCTCAAACGCTCGTAAGTGACTTATCTGCAATAATTTTCTCCTTTGTCTTTATTCCATTTCTGATGTTTGCCCTCCATGCAACACGTTCAGCGGCGACTTGCTCCCACTGTGCATTATCAATGCCTGTATCAATCAATGTCCCGCTTACACACATCTTTGTATCGTAGTAGAGGCCGACCCTGAGATCTCTTATCTGTAATTCACCAATAAAAGATGTCCTTTGGTATTCTACCATCATCCATCCTCCTAAGATGTCATATCCATCTAAATTTACGAAGACTGAGCATGGAATAAACCGTCACACAACCTGATCTTTCCAATACTTCAGTATTTGTGATTTTGTCTTGCCACTTAATACCAAGAATTCTTCGCAGACACCGCATATGAAAGCTGTTTAAACGTTTCTCTTGGTGTGAGTAAGCTGTCAAGGCTTCACTGCCATAAAGAAGAGTACTAAGGACACAGGCTTTATAGACAATGACTTTTGTTTTGGCAGTAAGCTTCCTGTTCTCCCAGACTCTTTTTGTTAACCTGTTCATTGTTGTTGCTGCCTTACCAATCCTGATGTTGATTTCCTGATCTAGGGATAATTTGCTATTTGCCACTGATCCTAGATATGTAAAATGGTCTACCATCTCTAGTTCGGCAGTCGTCAATAAAGATTGATGGTACCCCATGTGCACCTTGTGACATAATCTGTGTCTTCTTTTTGCTAATCGTTAAACCAAATTCAGAACAAGCATTGGAGAATGCAGATATAATTCTTCCTTAGAGTGGGTTGTAACTGCAGCATCATCTGCAAAAAGCAACTCTCCGATCAGTAGCCTCATAATGTTGGTCTTGGCCTTCAATCTCTGAGCATTGTAGAGGCCGCCATCTGAGCGTGAGTGAATGTATATACCACCATCCTGATCACGAAAGGCATATTTCAGTAGAAGTGAAAAGTATATTCCAAAGAGGGTGGGAGCTAGTACACAACCTTGCTTAACTCCACTCTTGATTTCAAACTCTTCAGAAGTTGCACCATCAAACTTGATTATACCCTTCATGCCTGTGTGGAACGATTCCACAATGGACAGAAGAGTTGGTGGGCAGCCAATCTTCTTTAGTGCCTTGAACAGACCCTCACGACTGACCAAATCAAATGCCTTTGTGAGGTCGATGAAGGCAATAAACAGTGGTTGATTCTGTTCACTACATTTTGCTTGCATTTGTCGCAATGAGAATATCATATCAATGGTAGACCGGTTCTGTCGAAAGCCACACTGTGATTCGGGGTAGACTTGATCTCCTAGGACTTGAAGTCTGCGCAGAACAATTCTGGCAAATACTTTTCCAACAATACACAGAAGTGAGATACCCCTATAGTTGTTGCAGTCGCTCCGATCGCCCTTGTTCTTGTACAGTGTTATGATGCTTGAATCTTTGAAATCCTGTGGGAATTGTCCTTCTCGCCAGCATAGCTCTATTAGCTGGTGGATCTGTAGAGTGAGTGTGTCTTGCCCACTCCTGATAACCTCTATTGGAATCCCATCCTTACCTGGAGCCTTGCCAGATGCAAGTTCATTTATAGCACACTTAACTTCTGTTATGGTGGGAAGTGTGTCCAGGTGGTCAAGAGTTGGTAGGGCCTCTATGGCGTTGAGGGCACCATCCGTTAGTTTGGCCTCACTTGAGTAAAGCTTTAAATAGTGCTCTACCCATCTATCCATCTGCTGGTTCTTATCAGTGATGATTTCTCCAGTCAAGGTTTTCAATGGTGCACTTATTTTGATCATTGGACCACAGGCTTTCTTTATCCCTTCATACATGCTTCTGATGTTTCCCTTATCACTTGCATTTTGAATGGACTCACATAACTTGATCCAATAGTCATTTGCACACTGCCTGGCAGCCTTTTGCACACCCTTCCTAGCCTATTTCCGCTCAATGAGAGTGTTAAACGTTGGTCTTTCCTTGTTTCTTAAGAGAGCTATCTTCTTCTTATCAATCAAGGGCTGCAGAGTCTGGCTGTTTGCCGCAAACCAGTCCTGCCTCTTAAGATTCACAGTGCCGTAAACCCCTACGGCTGTTTTATAAAGAGTTTACCCAACTTTTCACTTACTATACAATTTTCTGGTGTATCAGTGAAAGCGTCTTCAAGTTGCTGTTGAAACTTAAAGCACTTTTCAGGATCGTGAGTGTTAATAATATTAATCCTGGGGCTAGATTTGTGTTTAGCTGTGTAGATTCTCTTTGGTATTAGTCTAACCTTTGCAACAATCAAAGAATGATCCGTATCTCAGTCAGCACTGTGGTAACTTCGAGTCAATGATGTATGGTTCAGATGTTATCGCCGTGTGATGATGAAGTCTAGTTGGCGCCAATGGCCGGATCTTGGATGTTTCCATGTAACCTTATACAGCTCTTTTGTTTAAAAAAAAAAGAGTTTGTAATACATAGGTTATTTCTGGTGCAATGATCCAGCAGCCTTTGCCCATTTTCATTCATGCGACCGATGTTGTATTTTCCAAGGCAAACTGGCCACGAACTCGAGTCCTTGCCCACAAGAGCATTGAAATCACCGAGTATATAAATGTAGTCAGATTTTGGAACTGCCTTGATCACGGAGTCTAACTCCTCATAGAACAAATCTTTCACATCATCAGAGGAATCGAGTGTCGGTGCACATGCAGTATTAATGGTGGCAAAACCACAAGAGGTTGCCAAGTGCAGGGATAATAGTCTTTCATTATCTCCTGCTGGAAGTTCAATCATTCCCAATAGCGAATTCTTCACTGCAAAGCCCACACCGTGTTGCCTTTTTCTGCCTGCCCTCTACCCTTCCAAAAAGGTGTAATTGTTTCTCCTGAGTGACCCTTCCTCAGCGAGGCGAGTCTCCTGCAGGCCAGCAATATCAATGTTAAGACGATTGAGTTCGGCATCAATCACAGCCGTTTTTCTCACATCGTCAATATTGGTCAAGTCAGTGGAAAATTCTGGACACATGGTTGTAACGTTCCAGGTTGCAAGCCGTAGCTTGAGGTTTCTATTTTTTCTTTTTATTAGTACCTGGTGCATTGGTTTACAGCCTGCGATTCAGATTTTGTCCTAGCCCAAGCACCATTGAAGCAGGCAGGCTGTGGCGGATCAGCACCCAATTGGCGGGGGCTGCCCAGCTTGAGGCGGGGCGGTAGCTGATCAGTGACACCTGTAGGTGTCTCCCCACCGATCAGAGGCAACGCGTGGCGCCCCATGTCTACGCCAATTGACAGGGACTTATAACCCGTAATAGTTGCCCCCCGTTTGATTCCGCGACCGGTTAAGACCAGGGATTGAGTTATTGCCCCTCCATAGCACAAAGCCTGGGCTAAAATATAGAGACCATGTGTTGCCCATGCAGCATGATCCCTCTCTCGGCCTGCCTAGTTCACCCCAGAGGAAAGGTAACACCTATACACCTGGAACAAGACAAGCTGCAGAAGCTGCCAGATCAGCAAAGCAATGCTCTAACTATCCGCTTGTCGGAGCTTCGATCCTAGGCCAGCTGCCAACCAAGGCTTAGGGCCTGGTCTGCCCTGCCGTGACATTTTGTCTTTAGGCTGCATTTCCTCGCACCAGAATAAGGCTTGTACCCTCGCAATTGCGCTCTTCCGCCCGAAGCCGTTGGCACAATGTGGGGTGTCGGGTTTGGTTAGCGCCGCTCAACGTTCGGCACTAACAGAAAACAGGTAGTACCGTCTATTGTCATACGTTAGCTCAGTCATATCTGACTAAGACCTGACACCATAATGATAATGACTATAACCAAGGAAGAGAAAAAAACAACAAAGATTCATCTAAAAGGACACCCCAATGAAACAAGTAAAGAGCTTCAAGTACTTAGGAAGTATAATATCATCAAATGACAAATCAAAAGACGAGATCGAAAATACATGCAATAAGGCAAACCAACTCATTGGACAAATGGCACCAATAATACAGAACAAAAGATGTATCAATCAATAGTTACTAAGAAAGCTCTTTACAACACAATCTTTCTACCAACTTGATGCTACGAACTTCAAACTTGGACAATGACAAAGATAGATAAAAGAAAAATTCACAACAGAAATGAAATTCCTGATAAGAGTGCTCAATGTATCCAGAAGAGAGCAAATCAGAAATGAAGAAACCAGGCTAAGTGGGGGTTATAGCAGCACTGGATTATATTAGAAGGCAGCACATCAAATGGTTTGGCCATGTAACTTGGTTACCAAGTAACAGTATACCACAAGCAATGATGTATAAAGCGTTAAAGATGGAAAGGGGGAATAGTAGAGTCCATGGGAATCTCAATACATGAAGCCCATAAACGTACACTCTCCCTCTGTATTTGCTCTCAACACCGCAAGATGAGATGAGCTGAGATACTGTAATTGTAGCTGACACTTTGCTCGCATCAATGCTTCCATCAATTAAATTTGGTAAGCATGCTCAGTTTGCAATCGCTTAAAAAAAAGGAAAAAAAGAACTGGAACTTCAAATCATGCACAGCAGTTTGTTCCTCATTCTTTTTCTGCGTTCATCCGGAGTTTTTTTTCTTTTCCGGACGTGATTGTGTTGTGCCTGTTTACAGCAGAGCTGTGTTCTTGCGCCGTTAGGCCCACACATCCGACTTCTGCGTGCATTTGTTGACCGGGTTAACCTTCCCGGGTTCCACATTCAGGCAAGTAAGCAACTGACTCAGTAACTGGGGGTGAAACTGGCAAAGATAGGCTGTACTTCTTCAACAGGTGATATTAAAAAAATACAAAACAATTACGGTAAACCTTAATTTGATTTCTCCCAGTAGCTCCACGAAGATAATATTCACTCACACTACATGATTGGCTGCTTATAGGCAAGGTCACCTAAGGCAGTAACAGCTGTAGGATGCGAAGATATACAAAGCCTTGGCTTTATAGAATAGGTAATCAGCTCCCCTCAGACTGTGTCTCGCTGGTTTTAACGTGTTGGTATGGGAGCCGGTCGTTCGGAAAGCAATGGCAAACTACTAAACGTAAAACTTGCCAAGACATCAACAACGGCAGTAAAATGCTGGTGTTGACTGCAACGTCCTGTAAAGGATATGCAACTTAAAAAAAAAATCCAGCTCCCCGACCCTTGACATCTGTTCCATTGCAAACTTATTTCATGTTTTGGTTTATCGGAGCGATTCCGCTACTTGTGGTAATATGCTGGTATTAAACTCCATATGTAGGCCTAAAGGGTGTATGATGTGATGTGTCAATATGACTAGCTCATGTGCTCACTGATCGAGCACTGAAGATAGATGAAAGTTGTATTTGTCGGACACGTTAGCATTTATCAAGAAGACATTTGTTTATCTGCTTCTTGGTAGGTACACTACTGTTTCTAGCTGGCCGAATATCGAAGCACATGATCTTCTATAGTGAGGCCACTGCGCCAACTAGAGAAGACGGGTTTGAACCCCATGTGTCTATACATTTCAGAATTGTGTTCTCTGGTGTGTCGTCTACTTGCTACTTCTGTCATGACCTATTTGCCAATCAAACCTTTACAATTTATAAACCTTTTTTTCACATTGCTTATAAAAAGGGATTACAGGCTATACTATTTCAGTCAAAAATTCAAACGACCTGTGAAACATTAATTTAGAGAAAGAAGCTTTTTTAGCGCAGCCCAAAGAAGTTTTTTCATTGTTTTATCCCTTTCTACGCTGCTTCGTCAAAAGTAGTTCCTTCTCGCACAGCAAGCTAGTTTTCCACAGGGCAAAGTCGATTGACTCACCAGTGTGGCAAAATACACTTCTCAAGAATGTGAGACTGGGCTCCCTTCACCCTTGGCGTTCTGTCAGTCAGTCGATCGTCGACCAGGTTCCGTGCTCCGTGTGCGCCAGGAGCCTTGTGTAAGCCATAACGCCTTGCTACAGCCGCGGGACGCCGTTTTATAACGGGAACAGCCGGCCAGAAAAAAATGTCTACTTCATGCAGCAAAATAAAGTCTTTTGTGTAATTTGTTTTGCATATTGTTACAAGACAGTTTTCTACAATGTTATCGTTTGTAAAATGAGTAAATACATAAAGATAATTCGCTGGAAGTAAAATATATATTCCTGGTTGTTTTTTTGGGTGGAAAATAGTTTGGTCGATAACATCTGCGAGCTTTGGCTCTCTTTTGACGTCACTGACAAAAATCCTTTGGCATTCGCTGGCTGTTCCTTTTACCCCCCTCACATTTCGATCAATACATGGATAGCTGCCAGAATATATTACTTCCAATAAGAAAAGAGTATGCATATGCAGGGAAATGCTGATAATATGTTAGTCATTTCCAACTCTGAAGTTAGAAACTCATGGCAGAGAATTATGAATAAGAAAATAACTGGAGACTTCCGCCAACGCAGGAGGTTTTTGTAAGCGCTGATTGAATGATGGCAACCGTGGAGAAAAAAAAAATATGTTAGCCGCACCACCACTCTAAACTATATACCTACGCTGAGGGAAGGATCCGAAGAAAAGGATAAACAGGTACCGTTCAGCTGGATGTTATGCGTCAAAACCACTCTGTTGGATTGCGACCTTTCCAAGAAGACTTTATAATCGAAAGTAAAGAAATAAGTGGTGGTTTTAAGAGGGCTAGACCTTGCGCCATGGCAGTAAAAACGCCATAGCGGATGAATTCAAAACTGACTGCTGAAACCTAATGATATTCCCGCTTATTGAAGTGTACAATATCTGAGCACGATAAGACCATGCTGCAAGGCACCCTAAGTTTTTCCACGATTTGTTTTTGTTATGACATCAATTGGCATGAGTGCGGAACCCACGTGGAACGTAACTGAGGAGTAACAATTGTGTTTTACCAGGAAGGAAGCAGAGGTTATCCATTATTCTCCTTTTCGTGACCTGTGGTTGTGGATTCTGTTAGGTTGCGTTTTAAAGTAACGCTTTCTAACCATAAGATAAATGTTTGAAATCTTCCACACATTCGAACTTACATTGTCTACTGTAAAATTTTACAACTCATGTGAGGCACCAAGAAGCTGTAGAACAATTTTCAGCCGGTGAGTACGTTGTGGTGTATTTAGTGAAGCTTAGGTTAGGATGATGATTCGTTTTTGACAGGCTGTTTTGTTCTTCACAGGAATGTTAGTCCGAATTTCAGTTTTCATTTACGCATTGACGCCGTTGTTTATATCACAACTTCTTGAGTTAAATGCTAGTCTGTGTAGGATATGCTGGACTATTCGATCACAAACTCAAGCGAACTAAATTTGTTATAATTTAATAGGTACTACGGCGTTACAATACAAGTTTCTATAATTCGACAGAATAGAGTAACACAGCAGACACGATCTACTTTAGTGTTTGACACACACATTAACAGTTAAAAGTTAATACGTTGACTTGCGCTTGCAGTAATCTTAACATGAGACCAAATACAAATATAATTGTTAAAAATAGAAGTGTGTAGCCACCTGTGTGATACCAGTACTCGAACCAGCGACTTCTAATTAAATGAGTAAGTAGTGGTCACATGCAACTTTTACTTAAGTCGTGTTCAGACGTTCATCTATTGCCATTACTACTATTAGTAGTATTAGTACCTATTAGCCACAGTCAGGGGGTTGAGACTAAGACCAAGGTAGAGAGTTGTTACTTATAGTTATTACTTAGTTGGCTACTCCATTCTATAGTCAAGTACTGGCTGTGTTAGCTGACTGAGGAACTGTGCTCCACCAGGAACTAATAAACTATAAACAGAAAAGGAAAGGACCATATATAAAAAAAGAAAGTTAAGTACACATTTAACAAAGTAGACTAACTGGAACTAGAAGTCTGCAAGCAGGGAAAACAACAGTAGCAGCAATTATTTGTATTTAATAGAAAATCTATTTCTGCAGGAAGTTAATAGTACTATATTGGTAGTATTATTCATTTTTGTGGCCAGTCAAGATAAAATTGCTTAAATCAGCTGTTCATTGTGTTAGTTTGCTTTTCCAATACCCATCATCCTCTTGTCTTATACATTTGTCACAGTTAGACCAACGCAAGGATTCATTTTAGTTTAAGCTAGATATGAACAATGGAACCTTCTGTTCTCCTGGGGGCGGTGGACTTAATGGACATTCAGGTCATGGGAGAGCGAGGTACGCTCAGATTCCTTTTGATAAAATGAGTGATGGATCATATAACAATGATTTTCAAGCACAACAACCACATATGACAGGATCTAGCTTCAGTGGCCCTGCTGCTGGGTTCAGGTCACAGTTTCATGATCAGGAGATTGGCCTCACAGGCTCATCGGATGATGATAGAAGTTCTGGAAGACCCCCCGCAGGATTTGATGTCACAGAGTTTCCACTCAGTCCTCAGTATCAAGGCCAGGGTCATTACACACAGCACCACAGATGCTACCAAGGTGCTGTTTCAAACAAACCACCTCTTGCCATGCACCCACTTCATCCAATGACCGGCAGTTCTGTCGGTCAGTTTCATGCTAGCAGCTTTCATACACAAAGAATGCACTGTGCACCTGGGCAGAGTTTTCCTGGACAGCAGATGGGCATGACATCTACACTCAATCACATGCTACAGTCTTCCAGTTCTGGCATCAGTCCCAAGAGCTCACCCTTACCAATGAGTCCTTCAGGTAGCCAGGACGATTGCATCTCCACTTCCGGTCATCAGTCAAAGTCAGAAATGGCTTCCCCATCTCACTCCTCATATTCGATGGCACATCAGTTACAACCTCAAGTTTGGGGTTCACATCCAAGGCCCAGTGGTCATCACTACCTATATTCACAAGGTTCTGGCTCTTCACCATATCGGAGTCAGGTAAATGTGATTTGACTATATGTGAGTTTCATGACACTGTTACCCTGCTTGCAACCATTATGCTTTAGTAAAGTTTGTATTGTGTCCCTAGATTTGTTCCTTGCATCCTAAATATATCTTAAAACATCGTTTGATTCATATTGTTCATGCTTTTTTTGTGTGACAATTTTAAGTGCATGCTCATTCCATTATATTTTTCATGATTTATTTTTTGGGTGAAAGTAGTACTTTAAACAGTTTTTAGATTTTTATTTTTGCATGCCAGTAATAGATTAATTTGTTTTGTAAGTATTGTTGTGGTTTGATGTTTTAGTGAAATCACTAACAATAAAGCACTAGAATGTTATTGAAAAATGCAGTTTTTTGTAGTCTTCACTTTTGATGGTACATATTGTGTTGCTGACGCAGATAAATAGGAATCTGTTTATGAAGAGACAAGGCCCAGTATTATTATAAAATATGGGCAGTCTGATTGTATTCCAAGATAATGTCAAATTTCTTTAACTTATTCACTTGAATATGTGTTTTCCCATGAATGAAAAATGGTTTTCCAACATAAAATTTTGCATATTTGATTTGTGAAGTATTGCTGGTAGATGAGGTGCTGAGCTGCACATCTCATAATTGAGTGGTCACCAGTGACTGAGCATAATTGTTTTAATAAATGTCCCTAAACAGTTTCTTGCTATGGTTCTGTTCATCACATTTTGTAGGCCTGAATGCACAGAGAAATTGGTGACCAGTCTTTCTCCCACTTAGCAGGCAATGAGCCCAGGTGTCAAACGCTTGTCTGACCAAACTCATGACATTGGTCAGTTCCCTATCAGTTAGTTAGTCGCAGTTCCAACTTCACAGAAACGGGTCGTCCCCATTATGCTCCTTTCCTGTGCCAGTTCCCTATCAGCTTTCAGTTATTAACAATGGTCTTTCTGTTTCATAGCCATGGGGGTTAGAATGCTCAACTCACACATTGTCAGCTTCAGTGTTAGGTGCCTTGCCTACAGGCTGGAGTGATCATGCGTATCCACATTATATCCCCAGCAGCATCTGTCAATTTGTTTGCTCACACCTTTCCATGCCGTGACCAAAGATTATCTTTTCTCATTGTCAACATGTTCAAGTATTTTCAAAATGTGGCCCAAAAAAATTATTGATGCCTCTTTCTGATGTTTGCAATTAGTTGTCTTTGTGGTTAGCTTAGCTTAGCCTCTTTCAAAACATTTAGCTGATTTACTTTTTCCATGGGATTGTCGACATTCTACTCTAAAACTACATTTCCAAGGCCTCAAATTGTCTTTGCTTGTTAACTATGTATTCAGGATTCAAAGTCGTATGTTAATATTGGTTGTATGTGACATGCAAGAATTCTTTTTGTAAACTTTAAGTATAGGGATTTATTGTATAAGATCTTTATTTATAAAATAAAATTTTTACTTGTTCTGTTCTGTTCTTTATCAAACTGTTCTATATATACATTCCATCTGAAATCCATGTGCCTAGATATTTGCATTTCTGTACTTGCCCCAAATTAATATGATTGGTTTAAATTGTACATGTAATCATGATCTGTTTCTTTGGTGTCATTACTATCTGTCCTATTGGTGAAGATGGGACCAGTTTTTCACTGTCTGCAACCACTGTATCTATAATTTTATGTATTCTTTTTGACTTGAGATATAAAGACAGTGGCTTCAGATTAGGGGTGTACCGGATTTCGGCTCCGGCTCCGGCAAATCCGGAATCCGGCCATTTTTACAAATCCGGCTTCGGCTCCGGCTCCGGCCTGATCTCACTTCATAAATCCGGCCAAATCCGGCTCCGGCCGGATTAAAGAAAATTGAATCCGGTACAGCCCTAGTGAAAACACTCATGGCTTTCCTCCAGAAAGAAGGTAGTGATGCTGGGATCAAAACTATGAAAGCAGCCCTGCTTGAAGCTGTTAGCAGCAGATTTGCGGACATTGAATCCAACAGTATTTACACCTGTGCCACACTACTGGATCCTCGATTCAAGCTGTGCTTCTTCTCCGATCGTGGTAGAAGTGATGTACGAGCCCATCTGCTGTTAGCAGCTAACTCCATTATTGGTTCAGCAAACACAGTCAGTCCACAGGATCTATCAGCTACTAGTAGTAGTAGTAGTAGTAGTACTAGTGTTTTGACTTCTGTGAGCACTGCCACACAGTACGAGTCCAGCCTATGGAGCTGTTTTGACACAATTGTCGAGGAAAATCCCACCACAGATCGTTCTGCAAGTGCCGAAGGCAACAGCATTAACACTGAGGTGACACAGTACCTGTCAGAGCTACTTCAAACTCGACATTTCTTGCACCACCACCTACAAGTGTGCCATCGGAAAGGCTGTTCAGTACTGCAGGAGACATTATCACTGACCACCGTAGTAGCCTTTTACCACAAAATGCGGAGACGTTGATTTTCCTGAAAAACAACTCGTTCCTTCTTGACTCTGAGAGTTCAACTTCACAGCCATAATGAAGACTGACTGACTGAAATAGTGAAATTACTGAATGAATGTATTTCAATACATTCAATCTGTTCAATGTACTGTTGTTGTGAGTTGTAACTGAGCTGCCAATTTGCCAACTGAAAACAATGTGAAAACTAAAAACTGAAACTGAAAACTAAAAATTAAAATTACTAAATTAGCATTGTGTGCTTATGTATTATGTTTCAGCTTGAACTTATGGAACTTAATATTACTTAATTACTTATTCTAATGTAAATGTAATTATTTTACATTTAAATGATTTAATATGAGTATATGTCATCATTGTCATGTCTACAGTAATGAACTGCAGTAATGAACAGTCGAGTGACTCCACTCACCTAAGTCAAGTGATGTAGTACGTTATTTTTTTTTATTTTTTTTTATTTGTAAATCCGGCTCCGGCCGGATCTCACTTCACAAATCCGGCCAAATCCGGCTCCGGCCGGATCTCACTTCATAAATCCGGCCAAATCCGGCTCCGGCCGGATTTCAAAAATTTGAATCCGGTACAGCCCTACTTCAGATTAACATTAGTTTATTTTAGACTCCAATGCCGACATATTTTCTTTAAATATTGTTATATGCCCATTGTATAATGAAAACAAATCAGGGGACAGTACGCATCCTTGTCTGACACCCCTCTTTATGCACTAAATGTTCCTAAATAGTTGTTGATTCTTATAGCTGATGGTTGTTGCCAAATTTTTAAAATTATTCAGTCTTTGCCATCAGTGTAGTAGCTTTATTATTTTCTCACGTTTCACACTATCATCAATCACTTTTGTATAGTCTATGAAGCATAATGAATACATATGTTTTCACTTTTATCTCTTTTTATTAGAGTAATGAGAATGTAAATATCATTGTATGTCTCCTGCACATCCACATTTTCATCACCAATTTATGGTTTCATCTTGTTTCTTACTCTTTTTATAATTTTCATAGTCTTGTCATTTAACTCATTAGCCTTGTGCGATGATCTTCATATTCTAATGTATCTGGTTTCTGTGGCACAGCTATAAAAGTGGCTTGAAATAGATCATTAGCAATGTGCTCAATGTTATGAATGTCTTTTAGAAATGTTATTTTGATTCCAGAATCTCCCTAGCCCTCAGTTACCTCCAACATAATGTTGTTTGGGCTAGGTGCATTTGTTATTTGTATTATGTAGTGTAACTCTGTAGCAAGTATTGGTGGATCTTCTTCATTGTTTAATTTTGCATCCTATTATATAGCTCTTCTATGCATTTTCTCCATTAATTAATTATATTTTCTATCCTTCTATTTAAACATCCATTGATATTTTGTTCCTTACTGTGAAGATATTTATTTGTCTAGAGAAGGTGAGATAAACATCCTGCATATACTGTGTAGTGACTGTTTGTGCCACATACTTTTATTGCTCAATCTGGAAATCACTCCAGACAGACGCCAGAAATAATACAGTCACAGTAATGATAATTAATATCAATAGGTAACTACTATAGAATCTACATAACAGAATTGAAATATTATTTTAAAAAAATTATTATTATTATTGAAAAATTATATACTTACTTATGCCCAAAGTTTAATAATTATATGATGTAGCCAATAAGAGAATATGCATTTGCTTATTGAAAATGGACTCAAGTGATTTGATTATAGATAGTAAAGTGCATGCTATTGTAAATTCTTTTCATTTACAACACATTTGAAATGTTTCGTTGTGCTCTAGTTTGATTTTCATGGTCTGCTTATACAGATACGGTTGATGCTGTTCTAATTTTTATAGTTTTTAATATCCGTTGCTGTTGTCTGCAGGCTCTAACACATTTAGTACCTCCTTATATTTCTACCTGTCATTTCCCAGTGGAGCATAGACTGTCAACGAACTCACACCAAGATTTGTAGGCTTGCTCTTGTTTGGTTGGATTTTGCAGGTAGTTTTCTATGGGTTGAGTTTGTCAGGCCAACCCTCCATGGTCACCTTTTATGACATGATGCCTGGTTGGTTATAGTGTTACTATTCTTTGCTTTGCCTATGGGTCCCAGTAACACGTTGGTAACATTCAATACATTTGATTAGCATTTCTGTGCCTAAAATCTTTTGAAATACTTATTCTCAACTTTAGACCTTTACATTTTTAGAACACGATCCCGAAACCTAGTACAGACTGTTTGCTTGGAATAAAAACAATAGTTAGATGCCAGTGCAACTGAATCACAGTGGTGCACATGTTTGATAACTTAGTTGCAATTCTATTCAGGGCCATACATTTTACAGCGAATGAGCTGCCTTTGTTTGGATTCTCTGTTGATGTAACCAGTGTGCTCTTTCATGGTGCCTTGCATCCATATTTATTGTACCTTGCTAGGTTCATTAGGCTTGTCACAAATGACAAATTTGTCTTGTGTTGTTTCTGTTAAACCAATAGTGTCAGAATTGTATTGATTACTCTCTGTATGTGGATGCAGTTTACACACATTGGCTATTGGTGAGGGGTGTTGGATCATTGGCTATTGGTGAGGGATGTTGGATCATTGGTGATCTTGTTGTCTTTTTGTATTATCATCATCACCGTGCATCAGGTTCTTTTCAAAACATTGCTCCCATCACGGTCTACCAATAAATTTCTCAGTCTGTTTCAATTTCCCCCAGCTCATGCAGGCTCGATCCCAGGCTGCCTACAGTGTCCTGTGTCCATCTTTGTGCTGATCCACCTCTGCCACTTCTTCCATCACTGTTATTTCCAAGCATCTGTGATGCTTAATATGACTAGAGTATTTTGGTCTTCGAGACACCACATTGTTTAGAAACCAGTTTTATTTATGTATTGGAGACATCAGTTGTGTGAAGTATTGTATAGTTGTAGTCTTATTGTAATTTATAATGTAGTAATCTTCTGTTTGTGTTTGTCTGACATGAATTATGTTTGTGTTGGTATTATTCTTTGTATCTAAGGCAACCGCTTCATGTATTGTTTGTAAAGATCTTTAAAAAAAAAAGTATTGAACCTGGAGGTCTGAAACCTTCAAAGTACTCTCCTTGGTACTGTGGACACCACTTAGAATGTCCCACCATTGTTGGAAGTATTTCAGGGTCTCTTTTGGGGTGGAGTACAGTGTGGCTGTCGTGTCTTGCATAATGTCTTATTGTGTGTCTTGCATAATGTCTTATTGTGACTCAGATCAGGTCAATTTCAGTGGCATTTTCAGTTTGGGGAACAACTAAAAATCATAAGATGTTTAAATAGTAGGAAACTTGTCAAACTACAGGGATTTTGTTTTTGGCCACAAAAGTCTGAATCAAATACGAAGAATGGTTTCCCCTTGCTCAAGGTCTATCCATGGCAACTCCATAATGGCACATTCACTTTTTTGACCAAACACAATATTCCTCTGGTTCACTAGGCTCCCTGCTGTCTTGATATTACTCCCGGCTGACTATAAACCAGAAATGGAATTTAATGGGCTTTGACAAAGCAACTTGATGATTTAGACTTTGCCACTGACATTGCAAAACCTGAAGATAGTAAAACTAGACACTTGACTAGAACCCACATGGTGAACGAAATAGTAGAAGACCTCAAAACACATCATGAAGAAAAGACTTGGCACTGGATAGGGCGCTCATCGAGATAGCCTGTTAATAGTGTTATTAGAAAGTTCCTTTCTCTGGAACCCACAATATGCAAGAAAGAGAGGGACCCTAAAAACACACAGAGAAGAGAATTAGAGATGGAGATAAATATGAGTAAGGAATGGAATGATCTGCAGTGGATGGACACATGAAAAGGAGAATTAGAGATAGAGATAAATATGAGTAGGGAATGGAGTGATCTGCAGTGGATGGACACATGAAGAGGAGAATTAGAGATGGAGATAAATATGAGTAGGGAATGGAGTGATCTGCAGTGGATGGACACATGAAGAGGAGAATTAGAGATGGAGATAAATATGAGTAGGGAATGGAGTGAACTGCAGTGGATGGGAGAAAATTGTGGTATATGAATACAGTGGTTCTTATCTGATCTGTGTCAAATGTTTGTGTGGAATGTAATTGTGCATGTGTTCTTAGCTTTGTAGTTTTATCTGTTGTGTAAACTGTGTGGTAACTAGTAGTCTTATCTGTGTGTATCTGTTGTGTAAACTGTGGTAACTAGTAGTCTTATCTGTTGTGTAAACTGTGTGTGGTAACTAGTAGTCTTATCTGTTGTGTAAACTGTGTGGTAACTAGTAGTCTTATCTGTGTGTTTTTGTTATGTAAACTGTGTGGTAACTAGTAGTCTTATCTGTGTGTATCTGTTGTGTAAACTGTGTGGTAACTAGTAGTCTTATCTGTTGTGTAAACTGTGTGTGGTAACTAGTAGTCTTATCTGTGTGTATCTGTTGTGTAAACTGTGTGGTAACTAGTAGTCTTATCTGTGTGTATTTGTTGTGTAAACTGTGTGTGGTAACTAGTAGTCTTGTCTGTTGTGTAAACTGTGTGGTAACTAGTAGTCTTATCTGTATCTGTTGTGTAAACTGTGTGGTAACTAGTAGTCTTATCTGTGTGTATCTGTTGTGTAAACTGTGTGGTAACTAGTAGTCTTATCTGTTGTGTAAACTGTGTGGTAACTAGTAGTCTTGTCTGTGTGTATCTGTTGTGTAAACTGTGTGGTAACTAGTAGTCTTATCTGTGTGTATCTGTTGTGTAAACTGTGTGTGGTAACTAGTAGTCTTGTCTGTTGTGTAAACTGTGTGGTAACTTGTAGCCTTATCTGTGTGTGTCTGTTGTGTAAACTGTGTTGTGATAACTTGTAGTCTTATCTGTTTTATAAACTGTGGTAACTTGTTGTCTTTTCTTATCTGTGTGTATCTAGTGTCAACTGTGTGTGTGGTATATAGTAATCGTATCCGTGTACTGTGTGTGTCGTATGAGGGCGAGTCAATAAGTAAATCACACAGTTCTGTGGGATGGCAGGTAAATGTAGTTGGTGTTTTCTATAGGTGTCATTATGTGACAGTAACATCGAACTTTATAATCCTGTTGTCAGGTGGTGCTAGGTGTCTCATGCGCACATGCAGCGCATGCAGGCGACTGCACTTACGGCGTGTACAACCTAAGAGCAACGTGCTGTTGTGCGTTTTTTGTGGGCAAAAGGACTGCTTGCAAAGGACATTCATAAGGCAATGCTTCCTGTTTATGCTGACAAATGTTTGTCCCGTAAAGCGGTGCATAGCTGGATATAAAAATGTTCTCAAGGATGCTCTAAAATTGTTGATGAAATCCGATCTGGTCGTCCTGTTGAGATTGTAACAGAAGCATCCGTGCAGCGGGTGGAGGAGATGATTAGAGGTGACAGGCGAGTAATGATAGACCCTGTAGCATCTGCAATAGGATGCACATGGTTCAGCATAATGCATGATTGATTGAAATTTAAGAAAGTATGCTCAAGATGGGTACCCAGAGAATGCCAGACCACATACGGCTTGATTAACTCAGGAGAATATTAACCAACCAAGGTGGGAAGTTCTGGAACATCCACCTTACAGCCCCACTTAGCCCCTAGCGATTTCCACCTTTTTGGTCCACTGAAAACCCTCCTTGGCGGTAGACATTTCACAAATGACGCCGAAGTTGAATGTGAAGTAAAAATGTGGTTTAGAAAACAGCACACAGTTCTATGCTGCCGGTTTGGGAGGATTGATAAAACGATGGGATAAGTGCATCACTGTTGGTGGAAATTATGTTGAGAAATAAAGGGACAATGTATGTATAAAAATAAACTGGTTTCAAGTTGTTATCATATTTAGTTATTTTTCTACAGCCATTTGTGACTTACCTATTAACTTAACCTCGTATATCAGACATATAATGTACCACGTGGGAAAGCAGATTAATTGAATAGGTTATTCAGAAATAAAAAGTGTATTTTCTATTTCTTATCATTGGAAGTCAGAATGAGGAGCAGCTGGCCGAGTGGCTAGAATGCTGGATTCTGTCTTCCGGAGACCCGGGTTCGAATCCTCGGTCAGGTGTGGCATTTTTTTCTGTCGGAGGCAAAAAGAAAATCCTAACCTGCACAGTTCGCGGCGACTGCTCTAGCCAGGCGGCCTTAATTCCTCTGACTCAAAGACCCCCCCCCCTTCCCGGCCATACACCGCAAGGTACTATATTGGCGGTAACTGACAGTGACATGAGTCAGAATAAAAGTATTAAGTAGTACATTGAAACCGGTGGGGGAGCTTGAGTGTCCCACTGACCCCAAGCGCTGTACCAAATTTAAACTCAGGTGCACGAAGCCACAAACTTGGTCCAGACACTTACACAAAGGCCTCCATCTGAGAGATGTAGCTGAACGCCTACTATCCTTGGATGAGAGAGCCGGGCCGATACTCACCTACCGAAAAATGGAGGTGAGATACTGAGCATGCTACATACCCAGTTCAGATACCTGTCCGAAGGCTCCACGCTGGGGGATATGAGGGATCCCCGGATGAGAGGGCCTGGCCGTTTCTCGCTCACTGCTGTACGGAGGTAAGGTGCTGAGCCGGCAGCACATGTAGCCTACTTCATGAGTGAGTACAAAAACGTTGAAAAAGTGCCCCAGTCGAATGAAATGGTGACGAAAACTGTCTGTATCTAACTTGTAGAGAGTAGACAAAGGTGAAAAAAAAAAGTCTCAATAACACGAAATGGAACGCACGGCTAGCGAATCCATTGCGTAGTCTGAAGTCCGAAGCGAAAGCTTACCTAGTGGATGTCGCCAGCAGACTAACCATTTCTGGTGTGTGCTTGAGCGACCAGTGGCAAGCGAGATGCCCAACACATGGAAGTGAGGAACTAAAGCAGCCATGAGCAGGACGAGGCAACTCCTCGGGTGAGCCCAGTCTGAGCAATATGTGCCGGCTCTGCAATTATGGAAGCCTCCTTGGATAGCGAGGGAATGCCCATGGTCTGCCCCTGCCTTCCCTTGAGGGTTGACCGTGATGTCTTTTATCGCTCTATCTTGAGCAGCTGAGATGTTGGCGACATCACAAAAATAAGTCTAACGTGCCTCGAAACCCGAGGAAGGCTAACCTCATTAAAAATACCCGCCAAAGCCGGAAGTGCCGTCCTACGGGTGGCAAAATAAAAATTGACACTACGCATTTACGCCAGAGTGAAATGTGTCGTCCGAGTGTCTCTCTTGCTAGGAACAGCTCTGACTACCTAGTTTCCGAATGCCGCTCTTGTTCGGAACAGCTCTAAGTAGTTTTTTGAATGTCCGTCGTACCTGGAACAGCTCTGACAGGCGCAACGACAAGCACATGTCCGTGTTGAAAACTCGCTGAGTGGATACCGTCTGCAGACCTGTCTGGTTTGTGCGGGAACGGCCTGGGGCGAACGAAATGCCCAATATATTGAAGTGAGGAATTAAAGCAGCCATGAGCAGGACGTGACGATTCCCTCGGTGAGCCCAGCACCAGGGCGCTATGTGTCGGCCCTGCAATTATGGGAGCCACCCTGGATGGCGGAAAATGCCATGGACTGCCCCTGTCTTCCTTTGAGGTATATGACAGCTATGTCTTCGACCGTTCCAACTTGGCCAGCTGGGTTGTGAACGGTACCGCAAAAGTGAGTCTCCCAGGAATGCTACCTGGTCAAAAAAGCACGCTAAAAGTCGGATGTGTTGGCCTACGGGTTTCGGCCCAAGGGCGCATAACTTGGACACACCGCAATTACATCTGAAAAAACACTCCGAATGAACGCAAAGAAGAAGTAGTCTTATTGAAACTATTTTAACATAGTTGTGCTTATAGTGGAATAAAAAAAAAAGGGCAACAAAATGTGGTTGTATATCAAAATGTTCAAATTACAATGAAGTGTTCTTGTGTCTTTTATCCCTGATCGGACCTCAAGAAACTCAACCAAACCGTTCTGTCATTTGGTCCTGCAGTTCCCTCCATGTCCCCATATTCATCTCGATCTCTAATTCTATTGTTCTTTGTATTTTGTCTCCCTTTGTGGCGACGGGGTTATGATTGCAGTTCAAACACAGTTGCTCAATAAGTTCCAGAGAAGCGACTCTCTAGTCGTACTATTTAGTTTTCTCGATGTTTCTTATCCAGTGCCAGCTTCTATTCCTGAGCTTTTGATTTGTTGGTACCTGCATAGTTCTCTCCCTAAGCTCCACAATAGTGGTTATATCATACAATTTTCATCCTTCTTTTATGTGCAGGCAGCAGTACATGAATGTTTGTAATTGTTGTTACCGTTCTCCAAGATTCTGTGTCATACAGCTGCAATGATGTAACGTTAGATTTAAACATTCTAATTGTGGCACTAGTGTTAATTTTTGGTGGCTTCCACACATTTAAATATTCTAAGTGTGGTACTAGTGTTAATTTAATGCACTTATTCTACTATGGCTGTAATGGACACAGAGCAGAGAATGCTTTTCACACTATACCAGCACTTGATCCTCTCAGTGGTTGAGTATGGACTAGGACTGCTCACTGTCTCAAAGTCTGTTTGTGAAATTAGAGTGCACACAGAATGAAGCTATGCGGGTCATTCTGGGATGCACCAGAGACACCCCAGTAGTGTGTATGCGTTACATCCTTGGTTTGCCGACTGTTGCTGGTAGGCTCAAGGTGATGCAGGCGAAGGCATACCTCAGAGTAGCTGCTGACACAGATCACCCGTTGCATGAGGCGCTGGACGCAGTTACGGGTCAGCGACTGATAAGAGGGAAATCATGGATGGCTCAGGCGGTGGATAGAATCAGACAGGTGTGCATCTTGGCGAGGAGAGGAGTGGGTCAGAGTGCCAGCGGAGCAGTTAGACTTGTGCAGAGTTATAATCACATTGAGCAGGGAGTGTCCAGCAGGGGCCACGGAAGTGGAAATCCAGCAACTAATTCAGGATAATGCTCGCCCGGGTGATGTGATTATATACACAGATGGTTCGGCGTTGAGAGGCAGGAGAAATGCCTGGGGGTTATTAGCAAAAGCTAATGGTCGACATTTGGTGCAGGAGAGCCTGGCATATGATACCACAACATCTAGCTTAAGAATGGAGGTGGAGGCGGTCAGTGCAGCTTTCCGCTGGATGGAGAATACGATACACACACATCGTGATTGTAACTGACTCAGTAAGCATGCTGAGTAGGGTGAGGACAGGCAAGCTTCGTGCAGAGTGGCTTGCTTGGCTTCGGAAGTCACGGGTGACAAGCATCGTCTGGATCTTTTCTCCGGGGCGTGCTGGGGAATGAACAGGCGGACAGATTGGCTGGCTCTGCATGATGCATGATAAGGCAGACGTGGTTGCGGCCTTGTGGGAGCACGTGTACACCTCGGAGGAGCAAATGGATCACCATGGTCTGGCGAGGGTGGACGAGGGGATCTGGCCGACGATCGACGCTCAGAGGAAAGGCGGGACGGACATATAATCAGATTGCTACTGGTACTATTAGTGTTGGAACTCTTCGCTGGCTGCTGGGGATGGGGACGGAGCGCTTATGGGAATGCCCCGAATGCTGTGATGTCGGTTCCTCAATCAATCAGTCATTTCTGTTTGACTTCCACATATTTAAACATTCTAAGTGTGGTACTAGTGTTAATTTCTGTTGGCTTCCACACATTTAAACATTCTAAGTGTGGTACTAGTATTAATTTCTGTTGGCTTCCACACATTTACTAGTGCCATGAACACTGCTCTTGCTGTTTGTGTTCTTATTTTAATATCTCTGTTTCCCCAGCCTGTTTACCGTGCTACCTAAATAGGGATGACGTTTCACTTCTGTGAATTTTTAGACCTAATTGTTGTGACCTACTATCAAATGTGTTTAGTTTATCTTGTATCTGAATTCGTGTTTGGGACACGAGGGCATTGTCTGTCAGCGAAGTCCAGATCATCAAGCTGCCCAGACAGTCTGTTGAATTGCGTTTCAGACGGCAGTTATTGTTGTCTTCATAATTCAGACAGAAAAATAAAAGTGACAAAAGGCATTGCTTGATGTCTCACTCCTGTTCTGACTTCAAATGTGTCTGTTAGTTTTCCTTCTTGAACTCCACATTTTAGGCCTTCGTATTTTGCCATGTTTAAGTTTATTACTTTATGTGCGTTCGCATAGCGCCACATCAATTTGCACACGGATTCCCTATAAGTGCTGTCAAAGGCCTGTTATGGTTGGTTGGATTTTGCGCGTAAAGTTTTCTACGAGATGAGGTATCCAGTTCCGCACCATCCCCCTTTAGTAGCCTCTTATAACATGCATCGTAGGTTAGAGTTGCTATTCTTCACTTAAGGGCCTCGGTAACGCACGAGCGACAGTGAACAGTATCAGCCGGTTATGATGCTATGAATGAGCTCAAGACAGGCATAACTCATCATAGATGTCAGAATAAATCGGCGAACATTCTTTGAGAAGAGAAAAAAAAACTGCAATATAATGTAATGGTTGGAAGCATTTGTGGGAAATGAGATAGCGGATACTAAGCTTTCTTACACCATGTTATGTATAGACGTCAGCGGATGAATAGTTGCATAATACATTACGGGTGGCGGGTAGACAATGGTCGCCCATACCATTTGTCAAGGCATTTCTAGAAGAAAAAAAAGCCCGAACTGAAATCTTAATCAGGTCATCAAGAAGCTAAGAGTCAGAAAAAAAATTACACCTCTCTCTCTCTCTCTCTCTCTCTCTCTCTCTCTCTCTCTCTCTCTCTCTCTCTCGCACGCACACACACAAACACACGTGTACACACATACAGAGTAGTGATCTTGTTTATAGTAACAATAATTATGGTGTTAATAATAGCTATACACTATTACATTTTGTCTTGGAGTCTGCTTACTCTTAGTCCCTACAGCTTTAGGCTGCTCGTGGAAAATATTGTTATGGGGTTGTCAAACTATGGGCAATAGTGGTCACTAGATGTATGCTGTTGTAGACTAACAAATATGCAGAATAAAGTTGGATACAAATAAGAAAATGCGTGTCAGCATGGGTAACATAATACATGTCTGTCTAGGCGTGTCTTCAACCACAACGGAAGTATGTGAGCATATGCCTTGTTCTATAAGAGAGGTAATTGCTCTGCCCGTAAGGAGGGCACTGAATGTCGTGGATACTGGGGTCTGGAAACCTGGTCCCATTCGCAACACGCCATACAGTAAAATAAATAACATCAGACTCTTTCACGCGCCTTACTGTGCATTGAGCTTATTGTGGGTGATGTAAGTCTCACGGCGGCCGAGTTTACATCCCAAGAAATTCCCCTACTCCCATTTTAGGCAGGGTCGACCTTGGAGCCCAAGTCAATTAAACAAGAAAACCCATCCCCATGCGGGGTCGAACCCATTACCAATAGGCCGGTGTGTAAGCATTTATCCCCGGCTCCCATTATATTCCCGGGCTTGCATTGTGCAGTGTGATGTTTTGTTTCCGGGTCTGTCACGAAAAACTACACATTCCACTGTCGCCTGCAGGCATGTCCTTTCATTACAAAAGGCATCTTGTTTTCTATTGGGGTGGCAGATGTAGGTCATTGACAGCGTTGTTATGATTTGTAGTGATCGTGGACCGAAAAAGGGCCATGGGACACAGGCATGAATGAACATATTTAACAGTAGAGTGGGTGATAGTAATCGACAGCACTGCAGTCACATCATAATCGTTGCATCATCACGTCCCATTATTAGAGTAGCCGTGATCTAATTTCATCCGCTGGGCTCGTCGTGCGGTTCGAATGAATATGTAGGAGGTGGTAACCTTGAGGGGAAAAAACCACTTAGCGGGGACAAGCCAGCGCGCGAGAAAATCATGACTAAAGCAGACTTTACCCAGACGGAGTCGGGTCGTTGGGATTTGGTCGACGATTACTGTAATTTGCCCCTGCTAGTTAGAATTTCCTGACAGGAGGGCAGTTGGGTCGTGAGCAGTTGTTTGAATACTGGCAAGCACAAATCCTTAGAACAAATTGGAGTCGCTGCTTTTTGAGCAGTTTAGAGAAAAGAATCACGTGGCAGATAGGGAGGTGAATTGGTAGAATATCTACCACGGCTCCTTACAAGTATGGGGTTCCTCTGGGCAAATCGTTCAGGTCTGTGGACAGTGAAATAGATAAAAACCGGCCAGGAAACATGAACAAACTAGGTATAGTGCTAGCAGGTCTATACGTGCTGTGCTCTCCTGGTACATCCTAATATGACTTCGTAGATGTGAAGCTGTACTATTAGAATTGCACACTCGGCTGGTTGCTGAGCTTGGAGAGGGGAAGGAGATGTCTGCAACAATCCCCATCGGGAGAAAGATAGATTTAAGCCCTTTTCAGGACTATTATTCTAGGTATATGACAAAAAACATGGTGTGTTGTGAATGGCATGACGACCAGGTTTCCAGCAGACCTCAGTATCCACAACATTCAGCACCCTCCCCTCAGATAGAGGTGTTGAGTTGAGCTAATAACTGACATCACTGCACTCAGGACATTCGCATATGCGCTCCGTCCCCTCAGATAGGACAATGATCCGCTGTTTGCTATGGAACAAGCATATGCTCACAGACTTCCATTGTTGTTGAAGTACATATGTTTGTTTGGTTTGTTTCCCATGCTGGCATGTGTATTATTTGTGTTGAACTATATTCCTTGCATTTGTTCCTCTTTGCAACATCATGCAGCTAGTGACCACAACTGCCAAAAAAGTATGATGCTAGAATGTTAAGCAGTGTGTACACTAGAATAATCGTGTGTGTGTTAAAAGTGGGGGTTGTTAAGAACGAGGAAGGGGCTGCAGTTTAGCACTGTTTTCGCTATTTGTGGAACATCTGCCTTGGAAGGAGTCTGGTTATTGTGTAATTTCCTGTTTGTCAGTTCGTGTAGAGATGGACACATTTTGTTTTGCTGCATTCTGTGAAGTATCTCATTCTTGATATTCTTGATACATGTTCGGCCAAGGGTGGGGGAGGGAGATATGTGTGTGTGTATATATATATATATATATATATATATATATATATATATATATATATATATATATATATATATATATATATATATATATGGCTTAGTAAACTGCAATCTGCTATACTATTTTTTTTTTAGCATATCCTATTTACAGGACATCACTGTCAACACCAGCATTTTACCATTGTTGTTGATTTCTTGGCAAGATTACGCCCAGTAGTTTGCCATTGCTTTCTGAGCGACTGGCTCACATACCCCAGTAAATAACTAACGCGCCGCGATCCACTAACGAATCTCGTGCAGCTGCATTACCCTGCGTGGATGTGCAATATTACGGAGAAAGTCGTTAACCCCTAGGCCAGGGAGATGACATACTATAATTTAAAAAAAAAATGTTGCATATCCTTTACATGACGTTGCAGTCAACACCAGCATTTTTCACCTGCTGTTGATGTACTGGGCAAGTTTTACGTTCAGTAGTTTGCCATTGATTTGTGAACGACCGGCTCACATGCCCCTGTAAGTTACCAGCGCTGCGCGGACCACTGCCGATTCTTGCAGCTGCTGTTTTCTCCACGTGGATATACGGGATTGCGAACAATGTCATGAATTCCTTGGCCAGGGAGACCGGCATAAAAATTATAGCTGCCGCCGGATTGCTGAAACCCGGGATTGAACCAGGGACCTTTAGATCTTCAGTCTAACGCTATCCCGAGTTAATTCGGCCGCTATAAAGAACCACATATTCCTATTCAAAGGTCGCTTCAAGAATATGAACTGATTTGGTGGTGAAGAGTTGGGGGGGGGGAGCCGTTCACCGACTGTTATGCAATCTCCCAATGTTTAACATGCAATCCTGTGTCATTGCTTCCAGATCCATTATCTGCTTATCTGGGGGGGGGGGGGGGGGGTCACTTCAACTACAGGTGCAGGTAGTGATGATTAGCCCTTGGCAAATGTTATATATGGGTGTTATTTATATTTTGTGTGCTGTCTTTATAGCGTGCGATGTATGGGGATTGTCATCATGTATGCCCATAGTCTGGCTAGGAGTGTTTGCTCTTAAACTTCCTCTTGCTTGGTAGTGGGGTCATTTCCTACCCCTTTCATTTGGACTTAAATGTTGTGTCGTTCAAAAATCAGTGGCAAACTACTGAATATAAAATATGCCTAGAAAAATAACCTTTGGGCAAAGTCATCTTAAAGACATGCAACATTTTAATAAGAAAAAGACAAACAGCCTCCTTTGGTCATATGAGAAGAGAGGCATTGGAAAACAGCTTACCAACTGGAAAGATCAGTGGAAGATCTCAGCAGACCGAGAGAAATGATTCTGTTTAGACTGAGATGATGATGTTGAGGAATGTAATGAAGTTGATTCAGAGCACCAAGTGCCCGAGATCAGTGAAGAGACATGAGCGCCTATGCTAGTTAGCAGTGCACAGTGGAGGATGATGTCTGGCATGATCTCACTGTTGCCTTTTAATCCCTTGTTCTCGCAACTTGTTTGTGCCCTGTTGAGGCTTTTCTAGCATAAGAAGCAGAAATTTTGCATAATCTATTCCCGTTCCCTTCATAACATAGTCGGTAATTTTAGCACAGGTGGGTCAGGACAGTTTTAGCACAGGTGGGTCAGGACAGTTTTAGCACAGGTGGGTCACCATGTAAAATATTCACTATCAGTCATGGTAATCAGTTTGAGAACGCTGTGGATTGGGTGCTTGGGTTAGATGTGAACATTGTCCCATGTGGGTTTGGTTTTGTGTATTAGTGCCACGATAACTGTAAGTGTAACAGTTCATTGAGGTGGTGCACATGAACATTACACTTGAGAAGTCTGGTAAACATTCTGATCTGAAGGAATGACAATTTAAAGTAAGCTGTGAAAAGTAATGGTAAAAAGATAAAAAAAATTCCCTCCTGTCTGTTTCACCAAACTCTAGTCATTTGGCTGTATTTCTTTGTCAGTATGATATAATTGTGTTTTGTGGCATAGAGATTTGACGCCAGCTTCTTTGGCTGTATTTCTTTGTTAGTATGATATAATTGTGTTGTGTGGCATAGAGATTTGGCGCCAGCTTCTAGTTGTGTTAAAATCTGGTTGAGAGCAAAATTCTCAAGAACAGTTTGTTTACAGAAAAATCTGAACTTCCTCTTTCTTCTTTTCTTCTAATACCACACCTCTCTCTCTCTCTCTCCTCTTTCTCCCCTCCCCCTCTCTCACGCATGAGGGGGGGGGGGAATTGGTTGTCTAGGTTTCTGGAATGGTAAGTTTGCAAGAAAAATTCTGTGCATTTGCCTAAAATCAAGACCAGGCTGCATTGACCACCACCCTTGCAAAATTTCAGTGAGAAAATGTCAAGATGTGTATAAGTGTATGTGCTGAAGGAAAACCCGGTTTTGGAAGTGCAAATTCCACAGCTTCCCTGTACACAGACACAGCACAACTATCCCTCTCTGGTTTGAAAGAGGAAGGGGAAGAAGAAATGACAACTGCTGTTTTGGTAGCAGTGTAACACTTTGTTTAAGTTGTTGTGTTAGTATCTATCTGTGTGGATAGTTAGGTTGTCTGCTTCTGGCTGTTTAGCAGCAGTGCTCATTGTATTGTTCCTTTATGTGTATAGCTGACTTAGTCTTTTTATTTATTGCATAATCTGAAGTTGATTCTCAAAAGGTGACAATTGGGAGAGGGGGGGGGGGGGGGGGAGAGAGAGAGAGAGAGAGAGAGAGAGAGAATTAGTTCACATTAACTGTACATAAGGGATGGTTAAAAGTTAGTTGCTGTACATTACATGACACTGCAATCAACCCAAGCATTTATTGGCTGTTTGTATTAGGGACGTTCATTTGAAACCCGTTCCAATGGCTTTATTACAAAAGCTTGAAAGAAACATTAACAGGTGTAGTAGAATTAAACAAAGCATTCATTTTGAATGAATTATGCACCGTGGGTTGGTCAGAAGTCGCCGTAGGCATTCAGGCAAGCATCCCATTGCTTAGGTAGGTGGCGAATGCCGTCCGCAAAAAAGGATTGTGGTTGCTCACTGAACCAAGTGTTTACCGTGTTCATTACGTCTGCATCTGTGTGAAATCGTTGCCCCTGGAGAGCTTTTTTTTTAGAGGTCCGAACAAATGAAAATCACATGGTGACAAATCAGGACTATAGGCTGGATGTTGCAGAATTTCCCACTTTTTCCTTGCTAATGCTTTCTGCGCAATCTTTGCGACATGTGGACGAGCATTATTGTGCAACAAAATCAAACCACGAGAAAGCATGCCGGGTCGTTTATTCTTGGTGGCTTTTTGCAGCATGTCTAGTGTTTGCAAGTAGTGGGTAGAGTTTATGTTGACACCAGGTTCTTTAAAGTCGGCCAAAAATAGCCCTTCATGGTAAAAAAATACGCTCAGCATAACCTTACCAGTGGAAACCGTTAACTTGAATTTTTTGGCTTTTGGTGATTCAACATGCTTCCATTGCATGCTCTCTCTTTTGCTGCTCAGCTCAAAGTGGTGACACCATGATTCATCCCCTGCCACTCTGTAACGCAGCGAGTGGTTCAAACACCATCCCATGCGTTCCTCTTTTTGGTGGTTGGTCAACATTCGTGGTACCCACTGTGAACACACCTTCCGATATTGCAGTTTCTTACGAACGACCTTTTGAATTGTCCCAATTGACACATCAAATTCTTTCGCTAGTGAACGTATGCTTATCATCTGTACTGCTGCATCAACTTTGGCGATGGTTTTTTCTGTTGCAACAATATGCGCTTGACCCCACCTTCGAAGATTTGTCGTGAACTGACATCCTTTCTGAAACATTTGTGCCCAGTCTGTCACTGTTGTCTTTGACACACATTTGTCATCGTACGCTGCCTGCATTCTTCGATGAATGTCCCCTGGTCGATATCCTTCAAATGAAAGAAACTGAATCACCGCTCTTTGAGCTTCTTTGGACTGATTTTGAATCAACCCGGCCATTTTCTCAACGGTCAGAAACAGAACCTATGCATCATGGGATGATAAGCACATGCTCTTTTATTCATTTTTCAGTACTTATCACATAACTATGAAATGATCATGTTTAACATACGCAATTACGCGCGGTGCGGCACGGACAGATTTTTAATGAACGCTCCTTGTAATTTACTAGGCAATGTTAGTTCAGCAGTTTGCCATTGCTTTCTGAATGACTGATGCCTCATACTAAGAAATCAACACACTGTGATCTGCCACCCACAACTAATTTTGAACTCTTGACTCGTAATAAGTTCTTTACACCATACATGATTACCATGGCATTTATTGCTGAGGTTTACAGCAAGTATCTGTTTGTTCACATTATGCCAATTTTGCTAAGGGAAGGCAAATACATTCAAAGTATGCCCTCTTATATTGGAGTGCCCAGTCTGTTGATCCTACACCAAAGTATGCCCTCTTATATTGGAGTGCCCAGTCTGTTGATCCTACACCAAAGTATGCCCTCTTATATATTGGTGTGCCCAGTCTGTTGATCCTACACCAAAGTATGCCCTCTTATATTGGTGTGCCCAGTCTGTTGATCCTACACCAAAGTATGCCCTCTTATATTGGTGTGCCCAGTCTGTTGATCCTACACCAAAGTATGCCCTCTTATATTGGTGTGCCCAGTCTGTTGATCCTACACCAAAGTATGCCCTCTTATATTGGAGTGCCCAGTCTGTTGATCCTACACCAAAGTATGCCCTCTTATATTGGAGTGCCCAGTCTGTTGATCCTACACCAAAGTATGCCCTCTTATATTGGTGTGCCCAGTCTGTTGATCCTACACCAAAGTATGCCCTCTTATATTGGTGTGCCCAGTCTGTTGATCCTACACCAAAGTATGCCCTCTTATATTGGTGTGCCCAGTCTGTTGATCCTACACCAAAGTATGCCCTCTTATATTGGAGTGCCCAGTCTGTTGATCCTACACCAAAGTATGCCCTCTTATATTGGTGTGCCCAGTCTGTTGATCCTACACCAAAGTATGCCCTCTTATATTGGAGTGCCCAGTCTGTTGATCCTACACCAAAGTATGCCCTCTTATATTGGAGTGCCCAGTCTGTTGATCCTACACCAAAGTATGCCCTCTTATATTGGAGTGCCCAGTCTGTTGATCCTACACCAAAGTATGCCCTCTTATATTGGTGTGCCCAGTCTGTTGATCCTACACCAAAGTATGCCCTCTTATATTGGAGTACCCAGTCTGTTGATCCTACACCAAAGTATGCCCTCTTATATTGGAGTGCCCAGTCTGTTGATCCTACACCAAAGTATGCCCTCTTATATTGGAGTACCCAGTCTGTTGATCCTACACCAAAGTATGCCCTCTTATATTGGTGTGCCCAGTCTGTTGATCCTACACCAAAGTATGCCCTCTTATATTGGAGTACCCAGTCTGTTGATCCTACACCAAAGTATGCCCTCTTATATTGGTGTGCCCAGTCTGTTGATCCTACACCAAAGTATGCCCTCTTATATTGGTGTGCCCAGTCTGTTGATCCTACACCAAAGTATGCCCTCTTATATTGGTGTGCCCAGTCTGTTGATCCTACACCAAAGTATGCCCTCTTATATTGGTGTGCCCAGTCTGTTGATCCTACACCAAAGTATGCCCTCTTATATTGGAGTACCCAGTCTGTTGATCCTACACCAAAGTATGCCCTCTTATATTGGAGTGCCCAGTCTGTTGATCCTACACCAAAGTATGCCCTCTTATATTGGTGTGCCCAGTCTGTTGATCCTACACCAAAGTATGCCCTCTTATATTGGTGTGCCCAGTCTGTTGATCCTACACCAAAGTATGCCCTCTTATATTGGTGTGCCCAGTCTGTTGATCCTACACCAAAGTATGCCCTCTTATATTGGTGTGCCCAGTCTGTTGATCCTACACCAAAGTATGCCCTCTTATATTGGAGTGCCCAGTCTGTTGATCCTACACCAAAGTATGCCCTCTTATATTGGAGTGCCCAGTCTGTTGATCCTACACCAAAGTATGCCCTCTTATATTGGAGTGCCCAGTCTGTTGATCCTACACCAAAGTATGCCCTCTTATATTGGTGTGCCCAGTCTGTTGATCCTACACCAAAGTATGCCCTCTTATATTGGAGTGCCCAGTCTGTTGATCCTACACCAAAGTATGCCCTCTTATATTGGTGTGCCCAGTCTGTTGATCCTACACCAAAGTATGCCCTCTTATATTGGTGTGCCCAGTCTGTTGATCCTACACCAAAGTATGCCCTCTTATATTGGTGTGCCCAGTCTGTTGATCCTACACCAAAGTATGCCCTCTTATATTGGTGTGCCCAGTCTGTTGATCCTACACCAAAGTATGCCCTCTTATATTGGTGTGCCCAGTCTGTTGATCCTACACCAAAGTATGCCCTCTTATATTGGTGTGCCCAGTCTGTTGATCTACACCAAAGTATGCCCTCTTATATTGGAGTGCCCAGTCTGTTGATCCTACACCAAAGTATGCCCTCTTATATTGGAGTGCCCAGTCTGTTGATCCTACACCAAAGTATGCCCTCTTATATTGGTGTGCCCAGTCTGTTGATCCTACACCAAAGTATGCCCTCTTATATTGGAGTGCCCAGTCTGTTGATCCTACACCAAAGTATGCCCTCTTATATTGGAGTGCCCAGTCTGTTGATCCTACACCAAAGTATGCCCTCTTATATTGGAGTGCCCAGTCTGTTGATCCTACACCAAAGTATGCTCTCTTATATTGGAGTGCCCAGTCTGTTGATCCTACACCAAAGTATGCCCTCTTATATTGGTGTGCCCAGTCTGTTGATCCTACACCAAAGTATGCCCTCTTATATTGGAGTGCCCAGTCTGTTGATCCTACACCAAAGTATGCCCTCTTATATTGGAGTGCCCAGTCTGTTGATCCTACACCAAAGTATGCCCTCTTATATTGGAGTGCCCAGTCTGTTGATCCTACACCAAAGTATGCCCTCTTATATTGGAGTGCCCAGTCTGTTGATCCTACACCAAAGTATGCCCTCTTATATTGGTGTGCCCAGTCTGTTGATCCTACACCAAAGTATGCCCTCTTATATTGGAGTGCCCAGTCTGTTGATCCTACACCAAAGTATGCCCTCTTATATTGGAGTGCCCAGTCTGTTGATCCTACACCAAAGTATGCCCTCTTATATTGGAGTGCCCAGTCTGTTGATCCTACACCAAAGTATGCCCTCTTATATTGGTGTGCCCAGTCTGTTGATCCTACACCAAAGTATGCCCTCTTATATTGGTGTGCCCAGTCTGTTGATCCTACACCAAAGTATGCCCTCTTATATTGGAGTGCCCAGTCTGTTGATCCTACACCAAAGTATGCCCTCTTATATTGGAGTACCCAGTCTGTTGATCCTACACCAAAGTATGCCCTCTTATATTGGAGTACCCAGTCTGTTGATCCTACACCAAAGTATGCCCTCTTATATTGGTGTGCCCAGTCTGTTGATCCTACACCAAAGTATGCCCTCTTATATTGGAGTGCCCAGTCTGTTGATCCTACACCAAGTATGCCCTCTTATATTGGTGTGCCCAGTCTGTTGATCCTACACCAAAGTATGCCCTCTTATATTGGAGTGCCCAGTCTGTTGATCCTACACCAAAGTATGCCCTCTTATATTGGAGTGCCCAGTCTGTTGATCCTACACCAAAGTATGCCCTCTTATATTGGAGTGCCCAGTCTGTTGATCCTACACCAAAGTATGCCCTCTTATATTGGAGTGCCCAGTCTGTTGATCCTACACCAAAGTATGCCCTCTTATATTGGAGTACCCAGTCTGTTGATCCTACACCATAGTATGCCCTCTTATATTGGAGTGCCCAGTCTGTTGATCCTACACCATAGTATGCCCTCTTATATTGGAGTGCCCAGTCTGTTGATCCTACACCATAGTATGCCCTCTTATATTGGAGTACCCAGTCTGTTGATCCTACACCATAGTATGCCCTCTTATATTGGAGTACCCAGTCTGTTGATCCTACACCAAAGTATGCCCTCTTATATTGGAGTACCCAGTCTGTTGATCCTACACCATAGTATGCCCTCTTATATTGGAGTACCCAGTCTGTTGATCCTACACCATAGTATGCCCTCTTATATTGGAGTACCCAGTCTGTTGATCCTACACCAAAGTATGCCCTCTTATATTGGTGTGCCCAGTCTGTTGATCCTACACCAAAGTATGCCCTCTTATATTGGAGTACCCAGTCTGTTGATCCTACACCATAGTATGCCCTCTTATATTGGAGTACCCAGTCTGTTGATCCTACACCATAGTATGCCCTCTTATATTGGAGTGCCCAGTCTGTTGATCCTACACCAAAGTATGCCCTCTTATATTGGAGTACCCAGTCTGTTGATCCTACACCATAGTATGCCCTCTTATATTGGAGTACCCAGTCTGTTGATCCTACACCAAAGTATGCCCTCTTATATTGGTGTGCCCAGTCTGTTGATCCTACACCATAGTATGCCCTCTTATATTGGAGTACCCAGTCTGTTGATCCTACACCATAGTATGCCCTCTTATATTGGAGTACCCAGTCTGTTGATCCTACACCATAGTATGCCCTCTTATATTGGAGTACCCAGTCTGTTGATCCTACACCAAAGTATGCCCTCTTATATTGGAGTACCCAGTCTGTTGATCCTACACCATAGTATGCCCTCTTATATTGGAGTACCCAGTCTGTTGATCCTACACCAAAGTATGCCCTCTTATATTGGAGTGCCCAGTCTGTTGATCCTACACCATTACTCTACAATGTAATATTTTTCCACTCTCTCACTTTGAACTCAAGCGTAGTCCATACACATACTACTCCTTCTAGTGCACTGAGCTGATTTTTGCGTTGTGGATTAGCTTTCCCTATTAGTCATCAGATGAACCCACTCTGACTTCAAAGGTTGCACTATAAATAAAAAGACAAAGTCACAAGGAGGCAAGAAATTTTGCACAGCTCTACATGACCACCTATTAATTAATTTGTCCCAAAGCAATCTGCTTTGGGTCTGTCATGTGATAGAACATCACATTTTGTAGACCTGAATGCATGAAGGAATAAGTGCACAAAGGAAACTTATGTCTTATTTTACCCTCACCTTTGCAGATAAGCCCAGGAGTTCATACCCGCGTCCGAACATGTTCATGAATTTATCCCATCTGTTCATTTGATCTTTAATGTTAGTGTGAATTTTCCCATTACTGGTTTTGATTAGTCCACTTAGTTGATTGTATTGTCCTACTATATTCTTGTGGTGCTATAAAGGTCTCTGTGGTTTCTTTTCACTGCTGCTGCTTCTGCTTCTCCTGCAAGGCCATTGGAATATTATCCTTTATCACACACTTATCTGCTCCCTAACATTATTAGCTGTTGTGTATTTGTCAAGATCTCTGACATTAGTAGCGCTGGCTTAGGAATTGTTTAAATCTTATTTTTTTTTCATGTATCCTTTCTATATTTTCAAGGTTTAGAGGCATAAGCCATGCTTTGTTTCCCTTCCCTTTGTCCAGTGCTTTATGTACATGATTTGTTTATATGTATCTGAGTTTCAATTTAAATTTACTTATCAGCACATTGTAATCTGAATCTACATCTGTAATCAAAACACTTTCGCCATGTAGAGATAATGTTGTACATTTTTTGATAATGCAGATGTGATGGAATCAATGGTATTTGATATAGTTTGGTCTAGTGATGCACACTATAGCAAGTGATACACTTGCTTTATGTAATCTTTTTTGTGAAACAAACACTCCCTTCTATGACACATAATTCAGTGTCCAAAAATTGAATAATTATTTAAGTAATTAGTCCCAAATCCATGTTCTCCATATTCTCTTCATTCATACTCAGTATCTTCCAATCCTATTCTTGGAATTCAAGTCACCCATTTACATTGTGATACTAACATATTATTTCGTACTTTTTAAGTTTTGTGTGAAATTCCTCCTTAACTGATTCATCTTTATCATCTGTTGGTGCATAACACCGGATGACATTCTTGTTTACTTTTGTTTATGGAGATTCTAAATGTTGCTTTTATTCTAGAACTAATTGCTTCCTACAGTGTTAGTGCCTTTTCAGCCTCCTTAGAGAGCTTTAGGGTGCCTCCTTAGAGAGCTTTAGGGCCCCTCCTTCATTTAGGGGCATTTTCTTCTGAACAGTTTGAGATCTGCACTGTTTCACCTGTGTTTAGAAGTTTTTTGTTTGCTCCATTCCGTCTTCTTTCTCATAATTCCAAAATGCTAATCATATTGTTTCATTTCCCCTACCATCTGTGCTGTCTTCTCCAATTTATACTAGTTCTATCATTCCAGGTGCCAATTCTGGAGATTTTCCTTGGTGAAAAGAGGTAAATTGGGGATCCCTAAAGAACACCAGTAACACACAGTTTGGGGCTGCTTTAATATATATTATTTTAGTGAATAAGGCGAGTGGATTATGCTCCTATAGACTATTATAGTGAAGTAGATGAGTGGGCAGTGCTCATTGATTGATGATGCAGATGAGTGGTAGAGATAAGCCCTTGACCTTGCCTAGTATTATGGGCAATTTGCATGCAATATGTTGATTATATTATACTTGGTGTTTTCTTGTTGCATTCACGTTATTGTTTTAATGAATTTTCAATTTAAAAGATGTCCTGTTGGACATGCTTATAAGCTCATCATAATGCTGATTGCTGGTTGCCGTGATTATTAACATACGAGATGTTCTGTGGCATTTCACTTGTTTTTAGCTGGCGTTGTTTTACCCATAAATCTGTACAGATTAATTATGTATTTGTAACTAATGTTGCATTCTTGCAAATGCTCATTTATTATTCAAGCAAATTGTATTAAACATATTAAGCTGGTTGTATTTTTTAGTTTCAGTAAAACCTGAATGTTTTTGTTAACTCAGATATGAATGGGTTTATATTTTTAAGTCACATAGATGCTCAGAAATGTAATAATGTAATTTTAATAAATAGTGAATGGAAATGGGGATTTACTTGTCCTGAAATTGTTTGCAATGGCATGGCTTCTTAATGATATTTAGAGCTGGTAATGTTGCAGGGTGAATAAAGTTCATATGTTTAACAGCAAATCCGGTACCTAACTTTAGTGTATTAAATAGTGCTTATCATGCTGGTTCTTTTTAAAGCATTGAAATATCTTCTTAATTTTATTGGATGTGTGTCTTTGTTGTAATGTACAGTCAATCCAGATTTAGAGGGTTTTTTCCCACCATATAAGTATAGATACATAATTAACTTGCAAATTACATTAATAATTAATCTTATCTTCAAAAAGAGAAACCTTTTTGCTCTAATGGAGTCATCATTCATGTTTTCTATGCGCTTTTTGTTACCTGTACCATTTTTTTCTTTCTCTTTCTGGTTTTCATGTTTCACCAGTGTACATCAAATTTCTACTTTAGCACTACAAGTAAGAAAAGTTCATTGTTCAAAAACCTTTTACTCTTCCCTTTTGTTTATCTTTTATCTGCTGACATTTAAAAACCTTGGTATTCTAGCTTTGATCTGCGTTGTTTTATATCAAGAATGTGCTAAATTTGCGGTTATTCAGTTTTATAAATCTTATTGATAAAATCATTGATATAACAGAGTAACTACACTGAAGTTTCCTACTAGGATGTTTTCAACATAGTTAATGAATACTGCTGCCCTGATTAAGTTGGTGTCTTTACATGACTAAAGACTACACTTGGAGGGATGATGAGATACGATAAAAATAATCAGAAGGCTTTGGAAAGCAGCTTTTCAAATGATTCGTTAACTGTATGATAATATTCTTCATGAGCTGTTATGCCTACAGGTTGAAAAGAGAGACTGAAAGAAGGAAAGAAACAGGCTATTGATTTCACCATAATTAAGAAGAGCTCATTCACTTTTGGGAGGCAGGCAGTTTTAGCGAGGGTCTGGAACTGGATTGGAAGTGATCTTTAATGAATGCTTGCTGCAAGTACCAGAAACCAAACAAGGAAGAGTGATCTGATAGAGCTGGGGTTGAAGGCATGTTACCATGCGTGTATGCAGCCATAACACTGCCATTGTTTTATCTATTTTGATTGTAAACATACCAAAACAGCTTAAACATACATGATTGTTAATGCAGACATGAAAATGTGGTGGGTGGGTGTTATATGTTGACTTAGTAAAAAAAAAAAAAAAGGTTAACCTTTGAATGTTAACTTTCTGTGCCTGACAGCAGAGTAGTGGGTTAATTTCCCTACACTTCTTCAGTTGGACTTGAACGTAAAGTAAAATGAGCCTTGATGGATTTTTAATTCATTCATACACAGAACCACAGAAAAGGAACATCATAACAGAAATCACAATAGAAATGTTGAGAAAAGATTAGGTGAAAAGTACTAAACTGTTTTAGAGAACCCTAAGCAATGTGGAACCAGAAGCAGTTCTATTTGGAAAGACACAGCATTTGTCTAGTCCTTAAGACAGATGCCTGCTAATATTATTCACAGGCAGCTTTCTTGAAATGCTTCTTTGTCTTCTACATCTCAGTCTGGCGGCAGCGACATGAGTCAAGGCCGCCGGCCATCTGTGGGGGCCATTGGTGGTGCTTACCCTCAGCAGACCGGCCAGTACATGAATCATCAAATGCCCATGGGTCCTGGCCCACAACGGTTCATTATGGGAGGCCAGGTAGGTTGACTTCTAGGCATGTCATATGTGTATTATTTACATTTGAATTTTACTATACCCATAATTCACTTGTGAAACCTGTGCATAGTAGTAGTAGTGGATAACAAATGTAGACAGAGATAAGTTGGTGTGGCCATCCTTTCAAGACAAAACAGGTGATTTCAATAGATTTTCCCCTGTGTTAGATTTCACAGATGAAGAGAATGATGAGACAAGTGGGGGAAATAATTTTGGAATGGATAATATAGCTACCAGATCACACAGGCAAAACTTAAAGCTTTGATGGATTGGTTGATCAACTGGCATAAATGATGGATTGTCTTACTGAAATCAGTGCCTTTGCATTTTGGACACACTCATATGTGCTGTCTTGTTAGCTAATTAAAAAAAAAAATGTTCAGACAGTTCCTGGCTGTGCACTGATTGTTTCTGTAGCACCTTAAAGGAGAATCAACAGAGAGTCATCATCATTGGCACTTAACCGTCTTGACAGACGATAGTTTGTTACATTGTGCTTTTAAAAAAAGGCATAATAATAACTACAATCCATGGCGGGAGTGAATGTGACTGATCAGACCATTTCACGCTGTAGATGTTCGTCCACAGTTGATGCATGTGAACACTTGGTCATTTCCACCATCATATGTCTCACACGCTCACACAGTGTGTGACTTTTTTGCAATAATTTCCTCCATTGTCTTTATTCCATTTCTGATATTTGCCCTCCATGCAACACGTTCGGCGACAACTTGCTCCCAATGTGCATTATCAATGCCTGTATCAATCATGTCCCGCTTGCACACATCTTTGTGTCAAAGAAGAGGCCGACCCCGAGATCTCTTACCCATCTGTACTTCACCAAAAAAGATGTCCTTTGGTATTCTACCATCATCCATCCTCCTAACGTGTCCTATCCATCTAAGTCTACGAAGACAGCATGGAACAAACCGTCACAACCTGATCTTTCCAATACTTTCCAATACAAGCCTTAGATCCTGGTCTGCCCTGGCATGACATTCAGTCTTTAGGCTGCATTTCCTTGCACTAGGGTAAGGATTGTACCCTCCCAATTGCACACCTCTGCCCGAAGCCATTGGCACAATGTGGGGTGTCAGGTTTGGTGAGCGCCACCCAACATTCGGAGCTAACAGAAAGCAGGTAGTACCGTCTACTGTCATATGGTAGCTTAGTCATATCTGACTAAGACCTGAACTCTTTGAAATGTATTGCTATCTCCATATTTGTATACACCAATTAAGCGCTCAATATCAGCTGCCTTTAGTTCTTAGGACATTTTCTGCAGCCCATTTCAGGCCAGGTCGAACTGGTAGTTCTGGTCATTGAAAAAAAAAATTGCCTTGATGGAGATTCAAACACATTAAATTTAATGAAGTTTTCTAACATGCATATGTGAAACTGCATATAATGTTTTTCTTTCAACACAGATGCCAAGCCAGGTATATGGCCACCCTGCCTCCCAGCCTCAGATGTACATGGCATCTCAACAACCTCCAGGTCCCCCCTTGTCTCCTGCTGCAAGGCCCGCTACTCCACAACAGAACCAGCAAATGCAAAATATGATGCAGAATTCTCCCACCCAGCCTTCTCCGGTCCCATCTGTATCATCAGAGCATGGCTCAACACAGGTACGTGTTGTCCATTCAGACCTTTTCTAGTTTTGTGTTTGACTTACTTTGTCAACTATTGTTCAACATTATCAAGTGGTCTACCGGCTGGTATGGGCAACTATGCTTCTCCATATCTTGCGATCTCCATATTGTATAGATTTGTGTATTGATCCCTTCTGTTCATGACACAAGACTCAAGAATTTTCTTTTGCTGTCTTCCTCTATCACTTTCCACAAATCTTTTCAGTTGTCATTTGTAACTTCGGTTCCCCAAAATGTCCAGATAAATCATTTAGGCGGTCCAAGGAATGATCAGCATGCTTCTATAAAACCACATCTCCTAAGCTTCTAGGGATTTTCCTCTTGATTACAAATTGTCCAGGATCATTGTACACAAAAATAAAAATCGGAAGGGAAAAACACTGCAGAGAAGCATTCGGCGTGGGACTAAGCGTCAAAGTAGCAGTTATAACATGGCTGCTGGGTTAAAGGGACACAAGCTGAAAACTTAGTACATGAATCATTCATAATGTACTAAAGATTGGTATTAGTTCTAGTTAGAGTAAACAATTATCACTGGGTGGAAAACAAAAGCAGAAATGAGTGACCAAATATTTAAGCGAATACCATGAAATACAAAGAAATAAAATAATTCCAACTTAGACGTTGAAGATGCAGAATGTTGATTTAGAATTCCTAATAAAACAGGACATAGTTGCTAAGGAGTAATATACACTATCATATTATTTCAGCTATGTATATATTATAAAATTGGAGACATGAGATAGGAGCAGGAGAAGTAATTCTTTCGTGGCTCATTAATGGTGACTATCTAGTGGTTATATAACTAGCAAAATCTGTGTACACAGCAGAAATAATAGCAATAACAAAAGCTCTCAAAGTGATTTTAAAAAAAACCTTCTCATAAGATAATAAAACAGACTTATTGCTCATTGTAGTAGATCAGATTTACAAGAAAAAAAACTCCTGCCCATAATACGTGCATCATTGTTAAGATGTATATTGCAGCTGTTGTGAGTCTTACTAGGAAATGAACATGAAGATTAAGCGCCCCAAAAAAAAGAACACACACATACACACTACAACAGTGTTAGTGTTAGCAGCACTCCAATACCGTGGAGCTAAGTATTCAGCTAGAACTTCTCTGTAAGAAAGTTTTGACTTTGAATGGAAAAATCAAGTTTTAAATGGCTTGTAGCAAACTGTTAAGTAGCAGTATTTAAATGGTGCAATCTTGTCCTGTGCAGAACTTTCCCCCCATAACTCTTTAGGAATTTCTCTGTATCATAAGCCAGGTGTCCTGCCTCTGTTGTAAATTATCCATCAAGGCGTGTATCAATCTATTTTGTGGTCTCCATCTTCTCCAATTCTCTGACATGCATCTCTCCAAAGTTGTCCTTTCCAGACATTAATGTATTTTGATGTGCCCCAAATATTTCACTTTCCTCAGTTTTGTCTGTAGTAACCGTTCTTCTTCAGTTTAAAGTTGTTGTTGAATTGATGTTTGTTCTTTGTTTTGTCCAGTTGCATGTAAACCATTGTGCAAACCATTTGAGATGTGGAAAATACATTATTGTTTGATCCCCTTTGTATTGAGCTGGTCACTCTTGTATGAACTGATGTGGGGAACTGGTGGCCACATTGTTTCATCCCAGGAGACAAGTCGAGCACGCTCATGAGCTGGTTTACAAGACATTGCTACTGGTAACCTACAACCATCACAGGGAATTGCTGCAACGCTCTGACTGGTTTCATGACATCACATATCATGGTCAAATCTCTTTGTTAACCAAGACCATAACATTTTCTAGTTCATCAACCTCGGCTCTCATGCAGTATTTATTTGTTCTGTAATGGTAACCTGTTACGTATTGCAGATGGCCTCACATTAACTGAATTTTGGTGTATATTAGAAGTGCACCTGTATTCATTTGTGCACTAAATTGATTGTGTAATTTGAATTTACATTAGTCCAGATTTAGCCGTATGCACAGAGTAAAGTAAAAGAGGAGGCATTTATCATCTCAAAACTCCCTCTGGGCTTTGGCTTTTTTTTTAAAATTCACATATCCTTTACAGGACATCGCTGTCAACAGCAGCATCTTTCAGCTGTCTGTTGATTTCTTAGGAAGATTACGCTCAGTAGTTTGCCATTGCTTTCTGAGCGGCCGGCTCAGTTGTCCCGCAAATCACCAGCGGGAGTAGAACCGCTCCCAGTTCTCGCCCGCTACAAGACTCTGCGTGATACAACGGGATTACGGAAAAAGTGTTGTAACCCCTCAGCCAGAGAGACCGGCGGGCTTTGGCTTAGAGTGTTGATAATGAAATACTTAAAACTTGACGAAACAAGACCTACTCTCAGAACGGGCCGGCTGTGCTGAATCATGCCCCAATTACATCATAATATGCCTCACCACAGATGTGAAAAGAGGAGGTGTGGGGAGTTCTGCAGCACACTCCCTGTGGCGTGTGGAACCTCCTGATAGACGAAAGCCCTTATTTGGGGCTCAATGTGCGCTGTTGCATTGGACCATTGTCTGTTGAAGCATCTGTGGGATCTATACTGGCATAGTCGCTAGTTCATTGGTTTACCAAAATGCTGAAATGGGTGCCAGAGAATTTGAAGGGAGTCACTGCAGCTCACTTGTGGCTTCTAAGTACACTTGAGTGTCTGTCATGGGATTACTTGATTTAACTCTTTCCACAGAACTGGTTTAGTTTGTGTCAAACAACTTCAGCGTCTTCATTTTACTATCACTGCAAAATAATTGGTTTTTGTCTCACTTCACTAACTAATCCTTTTAAGATGTGGACTGTTTATATGGCACAGTGGTTGCATGCTTACCTGTTGCAATAGATATCAAATGTCCAGTCATTGTTCTGACTTTTACTAGTGCCTGAAGACGTTATTTACTTATTTGCGGAACTTGACAATAACCCTGTATAAATGTGCCCATTATTGTCCACTGTGCTGGCAAAACTGCATGAACGACCCACAACAGAACATTAAATGCTTGTGAAACTCTTATGTGGGTTTAGAAGGCCAGGTTAAACTGTTACATTGTTTTACAAATATTAGTGTATGGGTAGTCACAGAATGAGATTTATGTTGTGACGTATTGAAAAAGACGCACCAGCTTCATTTCACGTAAATCCTTACGCCATACAAGAAGTGAAATGTTTTGTTTCTGCACTTAGAGATTGATGAGTGGCTAACAAGGAAGTCAAGAATCTTAGTTTTGTGTTATGTTTTTGTTTTTTATGTTGGTTTTTAAAATGACATTGTCTCTTCACTTGCAGTCGACAAAGCATGGCGAGGATGGTCAAGATATGGTAACTGTAAGTACTAGTCTGTATTTCTGTCTGTTGATCTGTCTTGTCTGCATCTTCCGTGCGTCAGGTCAGCTGATACTGAGTTATTGGGTTCAACCCCTATGCCGATCAGTCAAAATATTATCTCATCCTTGACTTGGGACATAAATCACAAGCACCTCTGAAGTCAGTGTTTGTTCTCCTAATGTGAGAAAAACTGGTAATAGGGAAAGCTAATCCACACAGGCACAAATCATTCCAGTGAGCGTAATCTTGCCAAGAAATCAACAGACAGCTGAAAGAAGATGCTGTTGACAGCAATGTCCTGTAAAGGATGTGCGAATTAAAAAAAAAAAAATCCACACAAGCACAAATCATTCCAGTGCACCAGTCGCAGTAGCACGTTTATGAAGTACACTGAAATAGTTCACAGCCAGTGAACACACACCAAATGTCTCCAAATGAAACATGCCGTTGACCAACTCAAGCTAAGCTCTTAGTGGGCTTGTTTGTGATTGGTTGGATTTTGTTGCTAAAGTTGTCATCGGGGTGAGGTAGCCAATCTGATGCCGACCCTCCTTAATAGTCTCTGACATTATGCATGGTAGGTTACAATGTTACTGTTCTTGATTTCCTGTATGGGCACCAGTTAACATGCACGAATGTCTGTTCTTTATCTGTTAGCCCCATCATTGTCTCCATTGCTACCTAAATAGGTCCGGTTCCACCTCTTGAAGTGAGGTGTCATCACAGAAGATAGGGTTATCATTTGCTTGGTTTATATATGATCTCCCATCAAGTGTGTTTAGTTGGTCTTGCATCATGTTTATAATTCACTGCAACCAGCATGCATTGTGTTTGGCCATTAAAGGAAGAAAGGGGCAACACATGACATTACTCACCATCTAAGGGAACTTTCAGTAATGCAGAGCTGCTATATCAGATGTTCTGGTTCCAAACTCATCTAAGAAATTGTTAGGTCATGCATCTGGCTGCTTGAGCTCATGTCTGTATATTAGGTTATCCATTTACCATGTGCTACGTGTCGTTAGACATTAGTTGGATCACACTCGGAGAACTGTCCAGAACTGATCACTTCTCATCAAGATCAGATTGATCCCTGAGTCTGACAGCTTGTAAAGTTTGATTCCAGTTTTGGTTAGTGATTTCCAATGTGAGTTCACGCGGGCAAGATACAAATTCTTCAACTGTTGCCGGTGGGGGAGCTAGGGCTAAGAGCTTGTGGTGTCCGCCTCCCTCAGTTTCAGAAGGTACCAGGTTTTATCTCAGCACAGGGCTGGCAATTTTGATTTGAACCATTGGTACCTTGTGACATAACACGTCCCCTGATCTCTTGGGCTATGAGATTGATAAGATGAGGGAAAGAACACACGGTCAGATGTGCCAGTAGTGGACATTAACATTTCCACGGCAGATGGACATTGTTGATAAAGACAAACCTGCCCACAAGTAGTGGATAGAATCCGTTGCTGTGGAGGAATCTTGGGATCTGTCTAGAGCAGTGGTTCTCAACCATTTTTGGCCCATGCATCCCTTCAGATGTTTAGAATGTTTTTTTCTCCCCGCCCCCCTCCCACACACACACAGTATACGTAAAAATGGAAGCTAAATTTAATAACGCATACTGGAACAAGCTTGGCGAAAGAGTTATTGACTTGCTCCGTAATCCCGTATATCCACTTAGGGTAACGCAGCTGTGCGAGATTTGGTAGCGGATCGTGTCGCATTGGTTGCTTACAGGGGTATGTGAGCCGGTCGCTTAGAAAGAAATGACAAACTACTGAGTGTAATCTTGCCAAGAAAGCAACGACAGTGGTAAAATGCTGGTGTTGACAGCAATGTCCTGTTAGCTGGATATGATAGGATATGAAAAAAAAAGTTTAGATGTCTACATAAAACGTGATTTGCGGGTCTACTTACGTTATAAAACAAATTTCATAAGGGCTAGAAGTACAGAACTGTAAAGTGTGGAGGGAAAAAACAATATAAAGTAATCCGTTCTTGTATTAATGCTCTTCTACCCCTCCCCCCCCCCCCCCCCCCAAAAAAAAAAGTAAAATATCTCGCTTCCTCCCTCACCAGTTGAGAACCACTGGTTTAGAGGAAGCCAACGGTACGTGCATGCTGCTGAAGTTGGACACGCTGACCTTTGATGTGCATGATTAGGCGTGGCGCACACCCATCAAAAGAGGAAGGGAGAAGAGGAAGCTAAGTGAGGCACACTTACTCGCCCTCACAGAAATTTCTCATATGAAGAAACAGTCAAACAGTTTTCTTCTTAGTGCCTTTTTTTAAAAAGAAGAATAAATCACACTTAGTTATGTACCCTAGTATGTCCAACTTGGACATGCATTTGTTTTCCGGATTTCATCCAGAGTACAGGCCATATTGCGTTTAAGGGGAATTTTTTTAAGTTGCGTATCCTTTGCAGGACGTTGCAGTCACGTAAGGCAGTCTGCAACCAAATCGCCCACATCTGTGTTTCGAACTCAGGTATGCGGGAATACGAATTGTGACCTTTAAGGGGAAGCAAAGAAAAATAACACTATGACCTACCATGCATGTTGTCAGAGGCGGCTAAAAAATTACTGACACCTCATCCCAAAAAAAAATTGTAACTGCAAAATCTGAACTCATAAGCGTATCTACAAAGGGCTCGGCGTTTGAGAGTCTCCATTAGGAGATGAAAAGAAGGAGAATGGGGACTCTGATGGTGGCTTATTTCTCCCCAACAATTTGGCCGTAGCAGCGATTTTGAATTGCCGTGGGATTTTAAAGGTGCACCCCTTGCATACAGGCATCTTATTTTTTCCTGTATTTGGGAAGGCTAGACATCGTGTCTACCCTTGGCGTTTGATATAATTAGAAATCAATGGTTCTGGAAACATTTACAGCCCTGCGCAGGGATTCAATCTGATGGTGACCCCACAGGCACGTAATATGGTCATGAAATATGAGTTTGTACACATTTGTCAGTGTATTTGATGTGACGGATAAATGAACTAAATTTTCTAACAATCTTAGCATATTGGGCATGTGCTGGTAGTCCTGTAGTTACTAGACAGAACACGGCTCGATGTGGGTAGTGTCCATCTGTTGACACCTTTTGCCGTGCCTCCACCAAAAGGAGAATAGGCACCAAGCCAAGCCATTTGGATTTTGTAGCTTAAGTTCTCTAGGAGATTGTATAGTCATTCTCAGGCCTACCCTTTTTAGTCGCTCTTGCGGCGTGCCTGTGGGTTACAGTGTTACTGTTTTTTGCCTCTCTTATGGGCCCTGGGAATGCAAGGGCGGTCTGCTGTCTTAACTCAGAACACTTTCAAGTACCTCATGTTATGTTGCTGGGTCAATCTGAGTGATGTAGTCAGACAGAAAGAAATACTGAACACACGCAATATCTTCATATTTATTTTTGATATATAAACATCATTTTAATGTCAAGATATATACATGAAGGTACTTTGAACGCTTGTTTCTGAAAATATTACCTGTTACTCGCAAACTCCTTCAGACCAGTTTGGAAACTGGTTATCTGGGAGAGCTGGAAATTAGGGGCGAGAACTGCAGGAGTTGCATGAATATGCTACAGGAAGGTTTGCTGAAAATTGCATTTGTCGATTATGCCAATGAACTTTGTGAGTCGATGCACGGCGACCCAGCCTGAGTGGTCACAGCTAATTGAAGGTTTGGCCTCCCATTTAAGTTGTAACCCATTCTGAAAGCTCGCACTTTGGGGGGGGGGGGGGGGGGAAGAAATGATCACATGTGTGTTTCGTTTATAGAAGGTGAGGGTTAAAATGTTAACAGGGATATTCAGTTCAGATGGGAATGGGGTTCTGTTTTCTCATTGACGTACGTGACTGGGGTACATTTCTTCATATAGCAAAGTCATTGTGGGTGTGTGGGTTTATTTGTAGTTTTGTCGGGTTGGCCGTATGATTGTAACCCCACACATACATATCTGCCCCGGTGAGGGCCGAGATCTTTTTCACGTGGACTTCTAGTAACAAAATGTCCCCAGGTCTCTGGGTAGTGAGATCGTACGCCCGTGTGTATTGTTGCGCATGTAAAAAATCCCTTGGCAGTTGGAATTCGATACGAAGTTTGTGCACTGGGCTGAGATTCTCCGGATTCGGGCTTGGGTTTGGAGTAGAACGGAGCACATATGGGGTTACAACCGTGTGCCGTGATGTTGATCCGTTGACTAATCTAAACATACGTATCTAGCCTTTAATGGAGCCAGGTGTCCGTAAGACCTGCAATTAACTCCAGTGTTAAATCGGTACTAATCATTGGGTCAGAAACATGAAACAGTTACTAATAAACTACAGACATTCACTAATTGGAATAGTGGAAGTAAAATGGTATGACAGAATCACAGATGTATATCTCTTAAACACTCTTTTGCGTACGTGTGACCCAGGAGGAGAACGAAATAGCGGGAGACCTAACAAATAACACGGAGAAGAGAAATATAGACAGATGATTAATATTAGGATAACATGGAGGTGCGTTGGCGAGGGTTGATTGAGGGAGGACCTGCGCACCAATGGGGGATAAGGTACAGAAGAGGAGGAAGCAGAAAGTTTCCAGCTGTGGAAAGCGAAACTCATGAAAATGATAGGTGACTGCATTGCAAATATCCCACTGAATTATAGTTTTGCCGGTGCTTGTTTTTGTGGGCGGCAGCATAACGCGGTTTGCTTATGTTTTAGTGGACACTGCTATTTACTTACTCAGGCCTTTAAGATTCTTTTGGGAGGCATTACTTTCCGCCAGCTAAACACGCACCAGCCTTATACAAAGACCGCCAGTTTGTTGTCCCAGTGACTTTTCCGCGCAGAATGTCAAGAAATTTCAGTAGATATTGTGAGCATTTTCTTGTTGCTACTAATGTTTTATCTGAACAGTTCCGTCATTATGCAGTTTGTATGGGAAGACGCCAGTTTGGGCATTTATGGAATGCATATACATATTGACACGTGACCGTCTTGACAGGCGATAGTTTGTTTCATTGTACTTAAACAAAGGCTTAACTACAATCCGTGGCAGGGATCAGGGATACCCCTCTATAGCACAACGTCAGTGCTGAATCGTAGAGACCATGTGTTGCCCATGCAGCATGATCCTTCTCTCGCCTGCCTAGTTTACTCCATAGGAAATATGTCTGAACTAGACATGCTGCAGAAGCTGTCCAATCAGCAAAGCAAGCTCTGCCTGTCGGTGCTTCGATCCTAGACAAGTTGCTGACCAAGGCTTATGCCCGGTCTGCCCTGCCATAACATTTAGTCTTTAGATTGCATTTCCTCGCACTAGGATCAGGTTTGTACCTTCCCAATTGCTCTCTCCCACGCGAAGCTGTTGGCACAATGTGAGGTGTAAGAGTTGGTGAGCGCCGTCCAACATTCACATTGGATGCTAACAAAAAGCAGGTAGTACCATCTACGCTAGCTCAGTCATATCTGACTAGGATGCGTCTCTCTCTCTCTCTCTCTCTCTCTCTCTCTCTCTCTCTGGTGGTGCTCTATCCATGTCTTATCTTCCCACCTGTAACGTTGTCCAGCCCTTGCTAACATATATTCCACTTGTCCTTTCCATATGACTTACTAGTGTATATGCAGCACACGACATTACAAGAAGCACACAGCTCGCTACACTTGCCATGGCTGTGTACTCGGAGCATTTCCCAATGTTTAAAGTGGATCTACATCTATTCTGGCTGGCCTTGTTCTGACAATTTCTGACCGTGCATTCCTTTAATGATAAGAAGGGTGCTAAGCTGTGTATGCAGTCTGATTCAAGAAACTTGTTAATCCAGATGGTGGCAGTCTGGTAGCACCCGCACCGTGTGATGATAGTAGGACATTACACATACTTGATCATGGCACGATGGACTGGAACGGTCAGCTTCTCTGTCTTCTCCACCCATATTGCCGCAGTTTCCCTTGCCTTAGTTATACAATGAGTTGGGTGGACTCAGAACCGTGCATACTGCATATTTGAACTCTGTCCGCTGTTTGCTGGTCTTTACGCACAGTCCACTGTTTTACTACGGCTGGCAAATCTGCTAGTGTTGTTGGAGTTATAGGTGAGCAGGTGACCATTTTAAATGTTTTGATTTCCCAAGAAGTGTTTTAAGCAATACTTGGTTAGTCTGTTTAATTACATGTGTGACTCGCTTTACTTTCGCTAGGCTTTGGCGCCGATCTCAGTTTGACAAGTATTGATCTCCATCTATTTCGAAGACGTGATCCGGGTCACAAACCAGTGATATACCTGTTACTTTGTTGAAAATCTGCGGCGGGTGCTGATACGGTTCGCCCGTAGTGCCTGCAGTTGCGCGTGAAAGCATGAGCCGTTCAGTTGATCACGTTGTGAAGTCGAGGTGACCACCGCACTATGCCTTCCTTGGGAAGTAGTATAGCTATGGTAACCTCGTGATGGAGTGTTCATAAAATATGACCTCAGCTGGGGATTGGACCCCGGCAAGTGGTAACCCAATGCACCGCACACTATGCTTCCATGGCTTGTAAGTTTCAGATACTCCTGGCTAAAGATATCGACACGAATTCTGGAAGTTGCCCTGCTGCTACTGACTATATTGCGTATGCATAAGACGTCGCAAGTCTGTACGTTAAGAGGGCTGCCATCCTTGAAGATAGGCTGTATGCAAACATCGGGGATTTATGGTGTCAGGTCATAAATACCAATAATTCAGCTCTCCGGATTTTCACAGTATGTTTGCACACCGCCGTGTCCCGCCCGTTGAATGCCGACCATTTATACTGAAGGTGCGCCGGGTGCTAGATGACATTTTAACGGCTATATGACATTTGTGCCATTGTTGATGTCGCCGGGAGGGTTTGCTTGCCCAGGCAGTCACCGTGCAGTGTAGAAAAGAGGCATTTGTTTCACTTCTTTCCAAGATGCTTGAGGTGGGCATTCTAATTCCTTGCCCACTCCTTCTTTTCTTTATTCACTCATCTCATCATGTTCCTCTTGTACCTTGCGGTGTCGAGGTGAAGTATAAACATCGTGAGAGTGCCCGATTATGGGCTTCATGTATCGATATTCCCATGGACTCTGCTATTCCCTCCGTCCAACGTTTACGTGGTTGGCCTCTTCCTCTGTTTTCATCTGGTCTGTACATCATTGCTTGTTGTGGTATGCTGTTGACTGGTAACGTACTTGCATGGCCAAACCTTTTGACTTGCTGCTTTCTAATAAAATCTAGTGCTGCTATAACCCCCATTTTAGTCCTGATTTCTTCATTTCTGATCTTATCTCTTCTTGATACGTTGAGTATTCTTCTCATGAATCTCATTTCTGTTGTTGTGATTTTTCTTTTATCTTTTTCTGTCATTGTCCAGGTTTGGCATTGGTAGCATCGAGTTGGTAGGGAGATTGTATTGTAAAGTGTTTTCTAAGTAGTTATTGATACATGTTTGTTCTTTAGTATTGGTGCCATTTGTCCAATGAGTTGGTTTGCCTTATTGCATCTATTTTCGATTTCGTCTTCTGATCTGCCATTTGATATTATACTTCCTGGGTACTTGAAACTCTTTACCTGTTTCAAGAGATGTTCGTTTAGGTGAATTGTTGTTGTTTTTTCTTCTTTAGTCTTCACTAATTGTCATTAATGACTTTTAACAAATAGTTTACGTTGTTTGTCTTGCTCATAAAGATCTATCGTCCTCGTTCAGTTGTTGTCTAGACGGAATCGTATTTCTGATTTCTCTGTCATGCTTTGAAATTTGGCTGCTATTTGCTTCATTTTCTTTGTCTTCTGCGGCTCAGTGCTCGTTGGTGTGTGTGTGTTTTCAGCTAAGTAGTAGAGGCGTGAACGAATCCATGACTGCGTTGTATTGCCTGAGAAAGTCTGACATTCTTATTCCGTTAGTGACTTGAGTTCCCGTTTTGTCTTTTTCGTGGCTTATGGGCTCCTCTGCTAGTTAATCTCTCTTCTTTTTTTTTTTTTAAATGCGAAGCCTATTTGTTCTATTTCTTTCTGGATTATTTTCAAAATGTTTCCCATTTCGACTTTATCTCGACCACGAACCCTACATCCCACTCATTGTTATTCTGAACGATCCTCAACTCTTCCTCAATGTGCTGGCCTGCGACGACTGGCAGTTGTTGTGGTTGTTGATCCCGGTTCGTCTGGATTAACTTTTACTTTAGTTAACCTTGTTGCCTTGAAGGCAGAGACAACAGCCGTGGTATTTAATGCCACTTTTGCCGAAGCAGTTGGCGCATCACCCTGTGGGTCGGGCTAAGTTATTTATTTTGGCTGAAAGGATGGTTTCTCGAGCAGTACCTGCAAGGCACCCAGTCAACATTACTCCTGCAGTTTGAATTTCTGGCACCTAGAGCACCGTGGAATCTTGGTATGAAGTCTTCAGGGTAAATACAGCCGTTTGTCCCACATGATGGCCGGCATGCCGTGTGCCTCCTTTGTGATCACAGTAGCGGTGGTAGAAATGTCTTTTTGCTTATTTTCTCAGATTTTCGAAGCACTTAAATGATCTGCTAATTCGAAAGATGGGGTTTGACTCTTTATAAACCAACTTACGGCCTGAAATATATGGTGGCTACAACTGTTATATCTTACAGGAACTGCTATTCTCCTTCTACGTTGACTGCGTTAGTATTGTCTAGCTAACCAAACGTGTTCAATAAATACTCTTGCCATAGGTAGAGTTGCTAGACGTCCGGCAAAAAGAGGACATGTCCTCCTTTTTAGCCTAATATTCTCCGTGCAGCAGGTAAAGATAAAAACCTTTAAAATGTCCGGCTTTTCTTATATTTTATTTTATAATTTTTTTATGCATTGTTGTTACAACTTACAATATATCTACACTCTACCGCATGTTTACATTGTTAAAACGTACAAAGTCTGTGCATTTCTGCGAACTAGTCGATCCTAGTAATTCTAACTGTTATCTGTATCTGGCAATAATTGTACAATCCGCAGTTTAAATGTTTTTTTTAGCATTTTGAAAAAGACTTCCATTGAATTTATATTAATTTTTTTAACATGATTGTTTCTTGGTTGATTCACTAAGAGTAAGATACACTTATTGGTAGCTATTGTAATAAAATTGCACTGATTGTGTGTTTAATCTGGAACGATTTAAATTAAACATTCAATCTGTCTGACAACCCTAGCCATAGACTCCCAGCAGGACAATAATCGTTTAGGCTGGCTTTTTCATTTCTTCGTTAACCTCAGAAGCGCCACTTTGTAATACTAGTAATAGTTGAATGTTCTGCCTGTTTTCCTTGGTGTACCCTTTCGCTGCTTTTAGCTGGGGCTACATCTGAGGGTAATATTTCCGATGCTGGTTCTGGTGTTATCTGAGTCCATTTGCTGTTGGTGGAATTACTTAAGCTCTGGTCGCTGTGTTTGTCTTCTGTTTTCTGTCGTGACAGCAACCACAAGATTGTTGACTCCTTCCTCTGCTTTTTATTTATGTATGCTGTACTCTGGAAATATTCTATTCTTGCCATTTGCACTTCATCAGGCGTCTTGCTTTCGATAACTTTGAACGACCTGCGAACGAACCCGAATTTACATCGCTACCCGTTTTGCTGTATTTAACCTTTCTTTTTTTCTACAATTTTCCCATATATTGCTTCTGCCGTTTTTTCCACCAGTGTGATACCTAATGAGATACTTTCTTGAAAGTTGAAAAAACTTCACTTTTTAATGGGATATTTATAGATGTTATCGTTAAATTTGCAGTACTTTTGAAAGTTCCATTAATTAAATATGAAACTACTCTCCAGTATATAACTACAAAAAGTTCTTGACGGCATGTTCAAACAGTGACGTATCGAAGGGTCGTTCACTGGATAATGTTTTAACTTAAAAATACTTGTCTGTTTTAAATGAGTTTCATACTTGCAATTGTGAAGTTTGCTGTGTATTACTTTTAAAATGCACGTATCCTCTTTTAGAGGAAGGCTTTTCTTAAAATCTAAAAGCTTTAAAAAAAAAGTCACCCCATGACACAGATCAGGGGCACTGTACTTACTTCAAGTAAGAGGACAGTCAGTACTCGCCCTCTGGTAAATAACAGTAAGTCAAGGATCTGTCACACTTCCTGGAGCGTGTTGGGTTTATGGTGCTAGCCCTATTGTGTTATAGTTCACTCGACACTTGCCGGTTGATGTGGTCAGTAGCACATCGGCCGACTTTACTTCCCATGACATTTCCTGGTACCAACGGCAGGCTTCGTCGACCTGGGTGCTCAGGCCAATTAAAAAAAAAAAATTCTGCTTCGATAGAGATTCGAACAGATGATCACAGGACTGACAAACACGTTTGCCACTGCGCTTACGAGGCTCCTGCTTCTCCTTTTATGCTGTTGTCAGTCCATCGCTGATTATACTTTGGTGCGAAGCGGTTCAGTGTAGCGCCTCTCTCTCTCTCTCTCTCTCTCTCGTTCTTTATTTCATTCTCCCATGGATCCTGCCAATAGTTAGTTGATGTTTTTCTCCTCTCTTGTCCGAACTAAAATAATGTTGCCCGCTTACAGTCGTGTTAATGTCTGCGGTTTCCGCACAGTAATCAATGACAACAGTCTGAAATACAAATTCTCAGGGGAAAGGAAGCGGAAATAGTTCCGTCTCTACAATGAATTGTAATCGTGCGGGGAAGTTTTTTTTCTTTACATCCCCTACCAGCTACTGAGGGTTTCCCCTTGAAGAGGACTGAAGTAAATATTATTGTCCCGAACGGGAATGTTGGATACGGAATTCCCCTATTTTAATTTAAATTCTTGGCTTGCTCATCATTCTCTGTTGGGTACTCTTGGCGCTATTGTTGGTGTCATTAGAATTTACATAAAACACCCTTTGGCGTATTTTCCCGGCTCTTTGTATTGTATTGAGTGGGAAGGGCTGGAGGGACGTTATGGGGGAAAATGAGGAAAGACTTGAATGCCTGTCTAAAAATAAAAGCCAGATCTCAGGGCGTCTTCCCTTTAGGTTTGGTTTGAGAGGGGGAGCGGAAAGGCGAGATAGCTACGCTCACATCTGCCTGGCAGGAAACGAGGCCCTGTTGAGGATGAATTTTCGTCCGTGCTGGGAATAATTTATTACGGGTCTCTCTCTCTCTCTCTCTCTCTCTCTCTCTCTCTCTCTCTCTCTCTCTCTCTCTCTCTCTACGGCTAAGCAATGGTTTATTTTATAAGACTTTAATGCTAGTACACATTTACTAGGCATCTCTACTAAGTGTGCGCCCACCCGTGTCTGGGAAGCAGCCACAAAGCCAGCTCAGTGACTGTTGAAATACTTTTTCTTATGTATGCGGAGAGAGAGAGAGAGAGAGAGAGAGAGAGAGAGAGAGAGAGAGAGAGAGAGAGAGAGAATGTCACGCTGAATTCCCTTCCGTTAGATATACGAGGGAAAGGTTGGCCACCTACCCTCCGCGCACTCAGACCTAAATAATGTGCTACCGGACTTATTATTATTATTGTTATATTTCAACGGCTACGTGCAGTGCCGACGTTACTCATTTTGCACTTTGTAAACGATATTGATCACGCAGTTGTAGAATTTGTGGCATATTAGTGAAATATGCCCATTTAATTTGAGTAACTCTTTGCATGCTGTATGCCATTTCAAGTGGCTAAAATCGCCCCAAATTTACCAAAGCCCGCCTAGAGTGGCTGCCTAAGTCCAGTGTGTAAATGAGTTATACGACTCGCTTTACATACCAGCAAGTCACTTACGGTAATATATGTAATGACGTGTTGTGGAACTAACAGGTCGGCCTGAGGCAGTCGGCGTCACATCATACTTTCAGCAATCAAGTCCCAGGTGCTGGCTGAGGGTATGCGAAGTGTTTGATCCATGGCTTTTTTTGTGTGGGTGGACTTGAGTGCGTGGAGGAATAGGTGACCAGTCTTTCCCTCCCATAGCGAATGACGAGCGCTGCCATCGAGCTCTCGTGCGACCGCGCTCATGTTTTGTCAGCACAGCCTCCTAACTGTGACACCAACACCGTGTTCAAAATAATGAAGCCGTATTTATTATCAGACTCTCCTTGGCATTCGGCTTTCATGTGGCGGAGGAAGACCCAATCCTCACAACGATGGCTGGCTGTATTGCCTCTTGTTCCCTGAGAACGCCTTGTCTATGTCGTGCGCACTAGTGTTTCACTGCATAAGCCGGTGATCTCTATGGATTCTTCCACCTTGTTCACTGTCCCCGCCTCCGTGTGCTAGGCATGGACATTCCCTCAAAGGGCTGCTTCTACGACACTCTGGCAGTTTAGCAACTCTAACACAACTTGCCGACACTCGGTGCGTGATGTTATTGCCATGCCGGCTTACTTTATTTGCCAAATATTTCATGGTACTCATTTCAGCCTAAAGCCCGTGTCAGTAATACAAGAAAAATAAACAAAAAATAAAAACTAGATTCGACCTGCATATCAAAATTGAGGATAAATGCATAGAAGAACATTCGCTAAGAAAGATAGCAAGAAGACGAACTAGTGTGGGTAACCTGCTATATTTAGCAGTCCTTTCACTTGGATTACAGGATTCGGCAGACTGCTGCAAGACAGCGTTTACCTGCAAAGGGTTGTGGAACGTAATGAGCACGGCAAGGCACGTAGAGCGCCCTGGTCAGCCACTGCACCTGTATTCGTCTCCAGTCGTCTCGACTTGTCTTGCCACTGGACTCAGGCAAGAAAGTGAGGTCGACCAATTGCGCAACTCTTCCTCACTTTAATCCAATTCATTGTGCAAGTCATTCTTCATCCAACTTCATATAAACCACTTCCACACAGTCTGCCTTAGGAAGCTATTGAAGATTAAATAGCGAAACAAGATCCCAGACACTGAAGTCCTAGAAAGAGCATCCATGCTCAGTATCCACACTCTACTAAAGAAGAATCAGATTCGCTGGGATGGTCACTTGACTCTTATGCCAGATGACAGGCTTACTAAAAATTTTTTTTACAACGAGCCGTGTTGTGGTAAACACTCCCAGGGCGGCCAGAGGAAACACTTCAAAGATACTCTGAAAATCTCACTGAAAGCTTTTGGAATTCATCATGACACCTGGGAAACTACTGCAAAAGACCAAAATTTGTGGCATACATCATTACACAAGAGTGCAGCCAGGACTGCAAGAGCTGTGAAGTAAAGGCTGGATAGAAAAACCACTGCAGGAGATCCTCCTCCTGGAACGTCAAGCATTCTTTGCCCACATTGTCAAAGAACATTTCGAGCCAAAATAGACCTTATCAGCCATCTTAGAACTCATGGCTCCATACTTTCAATCCCACTGGATGAAATAAATGGTCATCATTATACTTGGACAAACAACACTTGGAACTCAAACAACAGAATATGACATGAGGTTAATTTGTGTATTCTTTATAAAGGAAATCACAGTCAATACCACATTTCTGTCGCTGTGTTCTCCTGGCAAGTTTACGTTCAGTAGTTTGTCAATGCTTTCTGAACGACCGGCGCCGAAATGCGGCATGCTGCCAAATAACGCGCAGCTGTGTTTCAAATGCGGGTATACAGGATTATTAACCACGCCTGTAAGCCCACCGCCACCGAGATGTTGACTACTGAATCTTTTACCGGATGACATGCTTGATTACGCCGAAGTTCGTTACAAACACTCAAATTACGTAGCATGCCATTTGCTGAACGTTGCTCTCATCACAGTCCTCCGGAAAGATTCGTTCTCAAGCAAGTCCTCCTGCCTCGTGCTTTTGCATGCTCAGTTTTTCTTCTTCTTTTAGTCTGAGGTGTTTCTCAGCAAATGCTCGAGTTGTGGAATAACCACAATGAGAAATCAGCAATGCATTACTTTCAAAGAGTGCACAACCGAAGAGGCCACTTTGGAAGCCAGATTTGTTTAGCAAGCTATGGCCAGATGTAAAGTGAAGATAATTCATTATGCGATGGTTGAGATTCACGGAGAAAGAACTAGTCGCATATCAGGATTCTTACAAATGAAAATGGTAATGTTCTTGGTCCACAATGTGTTGATCCAGCCCTGTTTCTTTGTGTAGAAACATGACCTTCCATTGGTAATATTCTTGGTCCACAATGTGTTGATCCAGCCCTGTTTCTTCGTGTAGAAACATGACCTTCCATTGGTAATGTTCTTGATCTACAATTGTTGATCCAGTCCTGTTTCTTCATGTAGAAACATAACCTTCCATTGGTAATGTTCTTGGTCCACAATTGTGTTGATCCAGCCCTGTTTCTTCGTGTAGAAACATGACCTTCCAGCCCTGTTTCTTCATGTAGAAACATAACCTTCCATTGGTAATGTTCTTGGTCCACAATTGTGTTGATCCAGCCCTGTTTCTTCGTGTAGAAACATGACCTTCCATTGGTAACGTTCTTGGTCCACAATGTGTTGATCCAGCCCTGTTTCTTCGTGTAGAAACATGACCTTCCATTGGTAATGTTCTTGATCTACAATTGTGTTGATCCAGCCCTGTTTCTTCATGTAGAAACATAACCTTCCATTGGTAATGTTCTTGGTCCACAATTGTGTTGATCCAGCCCTGTTTCTTCGCGTAGAAACATGACCTTCCAGCCCTGTTTCTTCATGTAGAAACATAACCTTCCATTGGTAATGTTCTTGGTCCACAATTGTGTTGATCCAGCCCTGTTTCTTCGTGTAGAAACATGACCTTCCATTGGTAACGTTCTTGGTCCACAATGTGTTGATCCAGCCCTGTTTCTTCGTGTAGAAACATAACCTTCCATTGGTAATGTTCTTGGTCCACAATGTGTTGATCCAGCCCTGTTTCTTCGTGTAGAAACATAACCTTCCATTGGTAATGTTCTTGGTCCACAATTGTGTTGATCCAGCCCTGTTTCTTCGTGTAGAAACATGACCTTCCATTGGTAATGTTCTTGGTCCACAATGTGTTGATCCAGCCCTGTTTCTTCGTGTAGAAACATAACCTTCCATTGTTCTTTATAATACAATGTGACTAAAATATTTTACTTTCTGAGACATGCTGTTTATGGACCAAATGAGCCATTTTTGCCTCTCCTTGATTCATGATATTACAATAATGTCTGAATTGTTTACGTTCAGAAGACTTGGTATTCTTATTTAGTGAGTGAAATGGTTTATGGTTCACATGCTTGTCGCTGACACAGAATGATCACTGTCTTACAAACAAAGGCATTCAAAATAACGAATTTTCACAGTTTCCAGTTAAAGAAGATTTATACTGAAAAAAAAAATAAATATTACTGTCAGAAGATTTCCTGTGGCAAAGAAAAGATACTTCTAAACACAGTATATAATCAGGAAATCCCAGCCTGTGAACCTGTTTTTAAAAGACATAGCTTTCCCACTGCAAGGTTCAAGTGACAAGATTTCTCTGGGTATACACGACCATGGAGATCCTGGCAGTTTATGTTGTTTTAAACGTGCCAATAAGATATGTTTGCTGACATTACACACATATAAAAAAAGCCTCACCAAGACTTAAGTGAAAGTTTTGATTAAAAAAAAAAAAAACTCTTAGAAAAAAAAAGTATAAGATTAATAATAATGAGGCTTAAATCATTAGACATAATTGGACATTCATTTGTGGGTAGTGTATGCTAGTCCCACATATCTATGGTGGTATCTGCCTGGTTTGACTCACTTCCAGCTGCCTGTTTTTGCTCACTTCCTTTCTACACTAGTTACCAAGAGGTATGCTCTGGGCTTGGCTTGTCAACTGGGAATGAAATTTTAGCACCCTCAGTAATACTCAATTTGGAACTGTTAAAAAAAAAAAAAAAACTGCACACCTTAGACCAGTAGTTCCCAAGCTTTACAAGCAGAGGGCCATATATACTATTTTCGGTAGTTAAGCGGGCCACAATGTTATAAAAGTCGTGCAATATCATTCTCACCTTTCTTAACTTTCGTCAACAAAATTAAAAACTTTAAAGGCAGTCAGTGTCATTACTAAACTGCGGTCATTTTTTGGTTTTAAAATCGAAGGTAAATTTAACAATAAAATTTTAATCAGTTTTGAAAATCACTATTAATGTAAGTAATTTACAATTGTAACTGTTCTTCATAACTTCGCTTGCCACATTCTGACAGCTGGCAGGCCAGAAGTTGCTCTGACAGCTTCGGGACAACACAAGTCGTCATATATACAATGTTATAAATGGCAGTTTCCATTTAATACATCTTACAGATCTACCCATCTGTTCTTGGGTATACATTCGCTCATAACTACACATCAATGCTCTGGATAGCTTACAGCATCATTTACTTCACTCTTTGCAGTATCATAGGTTTACATCACAATAAAGATCATTACAATGTCATTTACTTATCTGATTTTTGAACACCCATTGTGAGCAAGTAGGTACTGATGCTGCTAAAAGGGGTACACACAGCCATGACATACAGTTAACTGTGGTATGTTCTCTACATAACACATAATGACATTTATTTTCCTTTACAAACCTCTTTTTATATATATATATAATTTACGCAGTGTAGGTTTCTAACACAAAAGTGTGACTGTCTGAAAGATCCGTGTAAATGCACATGTGAGAAGGAAGACACAGGCTGTTGTATTTTTTTTAGAACAGACTGTTTGAAATGTCAATAAACATAAGAACATGAAAACACTGTGTTGTGTTCATAACAATTTAAGCCAGACTGTCACTAATGTCCTAAGAAAACTCCATGGGGTTGTCTGCATATTAACATGAGCAAGTTTGTCCCATTCGTTACTCTCCCATAATGTTGTACCTCCTGGGCTAATAGTTACATCTTCACTATGACCAGTGCATACATATTCTCCAATGTTTAGTTTAGTCTAGTCGATGGATCATCACGGCACACGGGTGTAACCCATATGTGCTCCGTTCTCCTAACTCAAACCTGATATTCTCCATTGTGTCCAGTGCATATATATTCTTCTTCATTGTTTCCATGCATACATATTCTTCATTGCGTCCAGTGCATACATATTCTTCACTGTCAGGCGGAATTTAATGAGAGGACACAAAATTCTTCTCCTCAGTTCATAAATCAAGTTGTTTTTACGCAGAATAAGCACCATTGACTTGTTTTTGTATCTCCATAGAGTTAGTTGATTAGAATAATTATTAAAAAGGTTATATGTACCAGCCTTCTATGAAGTGATGTTGTAAAATATATTTGACCCAGTGACTGAGATCTGCGGAAAGAAATAAGAAATTAACTAAGGCTATGTGGCAGGGCACATAATGATGAAGATGACGATTAGCAGTATTTTATACTTTTCATACCTTCAGTAATTTCAGATTTTGTATGAGTACTGATACATTAAGCAGTTCTTTTTCTATTTCTAGACTCTTCATGTCCAACAGACTGGTGTATGTTTTGCATGTCATAATAATGACAACATACTTTCCCAACGTGTTGCAAACTTCAAATTAAACATTGCATTAGTGTTAAATATATAAAATTCATACATAAGCATACATACATATACGTGATCATAAATGAGTTAGTATAAAGAAATAATATAAACAAAAGGCTGGTATTAAAAGTTACTGAATTCACAACGTGGAGATACTTGTCGAAGTTCCCGAACAGCCGAACAAGATCGAGTTGAAAAGATTGGCGAACAATGAAGGCAATAAGTGATAATCTCTTACCAGTAGTTATACGTGCAAATTGCCCACTTCTGGCTGGGAAGATGAACCACGCAGCTAAACAATCGTCCAGTAAGACTTGAACACGCTTCTCAAAACAGGAATAAAAATGCCTAGCAATGCCGTATGGTTCTGCTGGGTTGCGGAAATATCCCAGAAGCCTTCAGGGGAACTGGAACTCTTCAGCGGAACTGGAACTCTTCAGCACGTCGTTCTACGTTCTACAAATTCTCTAATTAACTTTCCAGACCTACCTGCTGTTAACGTCTTTTTAAAAAAGCACGTTTATATGCAAGCGACAAGTCCGAAGGCCAGTTTGTGACACCACAGGAGAGACGCCACAAAATGTTGACATTGCTGTCGGTGTGCAGTTTGCTCTTACTACTTGCTGTTTGACCTCTGCACAGCTATGGCCAATGTCCTAACCTTTTCTTAAAACAGTTCCCATTGTTAATTATGGAGCCACTGTATTAAGAGTTTGTTTCTGACATGTTCAATTCATTATTGATTGTACTTTTTGGTTCTGAAACATTTTGATCTTCATTCTTTTGACATAAGACCCCATAGGACTATTTGAATGTTGACCTCTCCTCCTTGACTTTGAGACGTAAATTACAAGTACCTTTGAAATAGAAGTGGGTTCTATTAGGGGCACTGGTAATAGGGAAAGCTAATCCACACGCAAAAATCATTGCTCCAGAAATAGTAGCACGTACATGGACTACGCTTGAGTTAAAAGTGAGCCAGGCAAAAGAAAATGTGCTGTCCATGTTTCCTTTAATGGTTAGTTAGCATGCGAGTACGACAGGGGTGTGTGTGTCTTGTCACCGGATCTCTTCTCCCTCCCTATATAGCGAAGTAATAATGAGAGAGATCAAAGAGATGCCAGGAATACTAGTTGGAGGTTATAATATAAATAATATACGCTATGCCTACAATTGTTGAACATTGTAGTAACAGAGTGCAAGGAAAGGACTCTCCTTGAGTATCAGGAAAACAGTAACAATGGTGATATCAAAGAAAACACCAAAATGTGACATAGAACTAGAAGGAAAAAATTCTCAACCAAGTGGATAATTTTAGATACCTAGGGACATTTATGCCGGCTTCGTGGCTTAGAGGTTATGACTTTTCTCCGTAATCTCGTATACTCTCGTGGGTTGACATGATGACGGTAAGAATCAGCGGTGGTTCGAATCGCATCGATAACTTACGGGGTATGTGAGCCGGCCGCTCAGAAAGCAATGGCAAACTACTCAGCGTAATCTTGCCAAGAAATCAACATACAGCTGAAAGATGCTGGTGTTGACAGCTATGTCCTGTAAAGGATATGCAAAAAAAAAAAGGGACATTTATAACATCGGATGGAAGATGTACAACAGAGATTATGAGCAGAATAGGGCAGGCAAACACCGCATCTCAGATAATGAAGAGTATCTTATGCAATAATTCACTATCACAGATAAGAAAGAGAGTGCTGAAATGCTATGTAGAACCAGTTTTGTTGTATGGCAGTGAATCTTGTAATGTAAATGAACAAATTAAGAAGAAATTAGAAGCAACAGAGATGCGGTCCCTAAGACGAATGTTGCGAATTCCTTGGACTGCCAGAGTAACTAACAAAGATTGTCTGAAACAGGCTAATGAAACTAGAACATTATATACAACAATAAGAAAAAGACAAAACATCTTTCTTCGGTTATGTGATGAGAAGAGAGGCATTGGAGAACATCGTGACAACTGGAAAGATCAAGGGGGAGAGAGGCAGAGGCAGACCAAGAGAAATGATGCTGGATGGATTGAGACGGTGGCATGGAAGAATATCAGCAGCAGAGTTGATCCAGAAAACCAAAGACCGAGATATGTGGAGAGCCATGAACGCCTACACCAGCTGGCAGGGCACTTGATGATGATGATATATCCGTAATTACAAGCTGACAAGAAAACACCATAATGGCCCCAACAATAACAGTCGATAAACAGACTAAGTTGAACGCGGCCTGAATATCTTCCTTCCAAGTCTGTAATGGGTGAGCCTGAAAGCTTGGCCACATGGCATGGCATGGCATATCGAGACAAGAACACCGGCCAGATCCCATTATCTAGCGGTCGTTTTAGACGGCCAAACATGGCCGCCCACGCATGTCAGCATGACCCACGATTTTCTCCATGTAGGAGGAGGTTTAAAGAAGAAAAAACACTTACATAAAAGGCAATATCGTTTGCAACCCTTGCGGGTTTATTATCGGGACGTATCTTGGTTTTCAAATAGTGGATTTTTGAAGGTAATATTTATACGAGCACCCAATGTTTATCTTATGAATGTGTAATTACATACTATATTTTTTTCTATTTCCCATTCCTTTTCTTTCGTAGAGTAGAGATTATTTCTGCATTTGCAGCTTTTCATTAGTTTAAAAATGTTAGTAGTTTACTTCACGTATGTGGTCCTCTAGATTATCTTCTTGTGATATTTAATTATGCTTTGTACTTCTCTAGGTCTATCCATCCACAACGCGATTTCCACTGTCTTTGCCTCATTGCATTGCTTCGTACGAACATTCCGCATCCATTAAAGAGGTCTTTGTGGCCGCTGGGCTTAATGCGTTTACGCTTACACCTCCCGTGCCCTGATGATGAGTAGGGGGAATTAGCCAGATGTCACTGTTGGCTTCTAGTTCACAAACCGTTGGCAAACTTTAGTTGAATATATATCCTTTACAGGATTTCTGAACGTAAAATTGCCTAGAAAATCAACCTGTGGTTGGGGTTGATCGCGTCTTCCCGCAAAGGACATGTAGCATTTTTAAAAATATCTATTAGAACAAGCCACATTTTACAGACGTATGTAGTGTTTTTGAACTCATTCACGAGAGGAAGTTGCATGTTTGTATTCATTTATTGTTCCCCTGCCATTTACATTATTTATCGTGTCTCCTTTCGCGAGCCCCAGTGTCTAGTGAGCTTCAGTTTTGCGATAAAGCCTAGTTGTTGGCTGTGTGTGCTGCTGGCTGGCTGCTGGCGTCTATTGATTTTCTAGTCCTCGGCTATAGATTACCCGGAGTCCACAGCCAGTCTGTCGGCGGCGTCCGTACCCTGCCCTGGTCCAGGCCGCAGCTATCACAAGCTGTGCTGCTGCCTCTAGCTGGGATCCGTCTAGGAGCAAGGTTGTTTGTTATTCAAACTAGTCACTGCTTAATCGGCAAGACGTTTTCATGTGTATGGTTAAGGATGTTGGTATTCTCTCTCTCTCTCTCTCTCTCTCTCTCGTCTCACCCTCTCTTGTCGCACTTTTTTTTCTCTTTCCCCTCTCTCCCCCTTTTTCCTCTCCCACTTCCCTCTCCCGTCTTCCTCCCTGGTCTAGAGGTTACACGACTTTCTCCGTAATCTCGTATACTCTCGTAAGTAACGTGACGACGGCGAGAATTGGTAGCGGTTCTGACCGCGTCAGTAACTTAGGGGTATGTGAGCCGGCAGCTCAGAAAGCAATGGCAAACTACTGAGCGTAATCTTGCCAAGAAATCAACATTCAGCTGAAAGATGCTGATGTTGACAGCGATGTCCTGTAAAGGATATGCAATTTTTTTTTCTCTCCCGCTTTTCGTTCTGCCCCCTCTCTCTCTCTCTCTCTCTCTCTCTCTCTCTCTCTCTCTCTCTCTCTCTCTCTCTCTCTCTCTCTCTCTCTCTCTCTCTCTCTCTCTCTCTCTCTCTCTCTCGCACTCTTCTGTCTCGCCGCGCGCTCTCCTTTCACCTTCTCTTGTCGCACTTTTTCTCTCTTTTCCCTTTCTCCCCGTTTCCTCTTCCTATCTCCCCTTTTCCTCTCCATTTTCCCTCTCCCTTTTCTCTCTCCCGCTTTTCGCCCCCCCCCCCCCCCCCCCCCCCCCCCCCCCCCCCCCCCCCACCTCTCTATCCAATTTTAAAAGTTGAATTTCAGCGGATGTACTTATTGTCTCTCTTCCTCGACTGTCTAAAGAATTTCGGTTTCGTATATGAAAAATCGATGGATATATCTGTCTGCCTGCCTGCCTCTCTTTCAGTCTGCCTGCCTGTCTCTCTGGCAGTCTGCCTGTCTGTCTACCTGCCTGTTTCTTCATTAGTCAGTCAGTCTGTCTCTTTCCTTCTATCCACCCGCCCAATCTCGCCCCTCCCTTCTACCTCACATAAGTCAAGGACAACCATTGCTGCATAGAACATACTACTATTCCCATTGGTTTCATTTAACACCTCATTCACGCACAGTGTCTTGAAATCAATACACAAACCTATTCACCAAAAGACATAGTCGTGTTTTGTTAAAAACTACTTAGCCAGTCGCAAGTTTTTATGACAAATGCTTATACCCAGCCTTCAAAACATAGTCCCAACAGGTAGATAAACTTGGTACATTCAATAAAGAGAATACCAGATTGTATAACAAGCTAGAGAATATGGTCAATTCCATTACCATTTTATGTAGACATATAGTGACATATGGAGCGCGGCTTTTCTAAAGATGCATTTTCACTAATGCAGAAGTTGGGAAACTTGAGTTAGTTTCTACGTGGAACTAGAACACAAAAGAAGAAAGGTAATCTTCTCCACCGTTCATTTCTGCTTCCTCGAGCTATAAATCAGTAATTTTTTTCAGTGAATCGCCAATCTCCCGGCTTCTAAAACACGGGCTTCGTGGCGAGATCAGTTATTGGGGGGGGGGGGGGGGGGGGGGGGGGGGGGGGCGGGGGGAATGAAAGTAAGGATGAAATTTGTTCTGAAAGGTTGGTTTTGTTGTTATTTTATTGCATTGAGCATTTGCAGAGACGTGGCGTTTGCATGCGCGTGCGCTTCCGACCGACGTGTTAATCACACTGACTTTCAGTCGTTGTTTTGTTATGGTGTTACTGTCTTTTTCTCAGATGAACACATGTCTCTCTCTCTCTCTCTCTCTCTCTCTCTCTCTCTCTCTCTCTCTCTCTCTCTCTCTCTCTCTCTCTCTCTCTCTCTCTCTCTCTCAAATAAAAATTTTAAGTAAGGAAAATCGCCTAATTATCTGTCTGTCTTTCGTTTTTCGATGCGTCCACTTACCTATTTACCCACCCACAATTGTCTGCCTGCCTTTCTACCTATTTCACTCAGTCTCATTCACTCTCTCCTTCTCTCCATTCGTCCTTACTCGCCTCCCTACTCTACATGTCAACGACAGTCAGTATTGCTGCATATAATATAATACCGTCCTCATTGGTTTCATTGAGCACCTCATTCACACACAGTGTCTCTAATCCAATAGACAAACCTATTCACTAAAGGGCATCGTAATGTACTGTGTAAAACTACTTATCCCGGCGCAAGTTTTTATGACAAATGCTTATACCCAACCTTCAAAACATAGTCCCAACTTGTAGATAAACTTGGTACATTCAATAAAGAGAATACCAGATTGTATAACAAGTAACAAGCTAGAGAATATGGTCAACTCCATTACCATTTTATGTAGACATATAGTGACATATGGAGCGCGGCTTTTCTAAAGATGCATTTTCACTAATGCACAACTTCGGAAACTTGAGTTATTTTCTACTGCGTGGAACTAGAACACAAAAGAAGAAAGGTAATCTTCTCCACCGTTCATTTCTGCTTCCTCGAGCTATAAATCAGTAATTTTTTCAGTGATTCGCCAATCTCCCGGCTTCTAAAACACGGGCTTCGGGATTCGTGGCGAGATCAGTTATGGTGGGGGGAATGAAAGTAAGGATGAAATTTGTTCTGAAAGGTTGGTTTTGCTGTTATTTTATTGCATTGAGCTTTGTAGACTGCTGTTCTGTGATAAATTGTAGAGGCGTGGTATTTGCGTATATGTGTGCGCACGCTTAGACTAACGGGTTAACACGATTTTAGCCACCGCCACACTGACTCCCCGTATTTGCTTTGTTACGGCATTACTGGCTGTTTCTGAGATGTATACACACATGTCAACATATCTCTCTCTCTCTCTCTCTCTCTCTCTCTCTCTCTCTCTCTCTCTCTCTCTCTCTCTCTCTCTTTCTCTCTTTCTTTTTTTCAATACCCCCCCCCCCCCCCCCCCCACCTTCTCTCCTTCACACACATAATATAAACTTTCTCTTCCGAGGGCGGCGTTATGGGTTGGGTTCGTTCCACACTCATTTGAACTTCAGTGTTGCCCTCTCGTCCAGAAATCAGTGGCAAATTACTGAACGTAAAATTATCAAGTAAGTCATAAACAGCCATTAGAAGCAGTGATGTTTGCAACGTCCTGCAAAATATAAAAAAGGGTGGGGGGGGGGGGGTAAGAGAAACCCAATATACCCATTTTCTGGTACCAACTTTAGGGTTGGTCGACTAAGGTGCCCACGTTTGTTAAAAAAAAAAAAAAAACTCCCCGAAGTCAATAGTGTATATACTTAGTAAATAGTAAAGTGGGACATAATTGCTGTTGTCTAGTATAACGAACATCACAGAACAGCTGAATTGCTTTCTTCTTGTATTTTATTAACCCAATTCCTTCCAGTCGAATGCACACTTGGATTCCTAACCTCAAAAGGGAAGAGAAGACATCCCACAAGGGTTAAGTTAATGCTAGAGCTACCAGCCCAGCTCCACTGGTTCATTGTCGTCCTTACATTCAGCGCAAAACTACTGTGGCAGCTGTGAATAGTGGCACAGCCATTCCTTGGCAACAGTGGCGGGCAGTTGGCCAGTCAGCTGTGCCACCAAGCGAGGGGAATCTTGTTTCCCCGCTGATGCTAACTTCTATAGCAGTGTAGTGTTTACAAGCGCTTGCTCACACAGTTGTGTGGCCCTCGGTGGGGTGTATGTCTTGTTTCCCCGCTGATGCTAACTTCTATAGCAGTGTAATGTTACAAGCGCTTGCTCACACAGTTGTGTGTTCCTCGGTGGGCTGTATGTTTTCCGCTGATGCTAACTTCTATGGCAGTGTAGTGTTTACAAGCGCTTGCTCACACAGTTGTGTGGCCCTCGGTGGGGTGTAAGTTTCCCCGCTGATGCTAACTTCTATAGCAGTGTAGTGTTTACAAGCGCTTGCTCACACAGTTGTGTGGCCCTCGGTGGGGTGTAAGTTTCCCCGCTGATGCTAACTTCTATAGCAGTGTAGTGTTTACAAGCGCTTGCTCACACAATTGTGGGGTGTAAGTTTCCCCACTGATGCTAACTTCTATAGCAGTGTAGTGTTTAAAAGCGCTTGCTCACACAGTTTTGTGGCCCTCGGTGGGGTGTATGTTTCCCCGCTGATGCTAACTTCTAGCAGTGTGGTGTTACAAGCGCTTGCTCACACAGTTGTGTGGCCCTCGGTGGGGTGTATGTTTCGTATTTGTGTTGTGTTCGCTCGCTTTGAACCCAAGCGTAGTCCACACACACTACTTTAGTAGCACTGGACTGAACTTTGAGTGTAGATTGGCTTTTCTTCCTCCGCAATCAGGCGAACCCACTTCGACTTCATAGGTACTTGTAATTTACGTCCCCAAGTCGAGGGCGAGAAATCAAAATTTTAGTCCAACTTTCCGGCCTAGGGGTTGAACCCCCTTACCTCGGCATCAGCACACCGAATGTTTAAGAACGCGCGTTTTGTATTTTAAAGCCATAGATTTCAATTTTTTTATATTAAAGATACTCTACGGCACATACTGCCGTTAGGGTTTGAAGTATTAGGCCCACACATATTCTAGGCCACGACAGGGTCTTTAGTCCGCTTCCTCGTCGTATTTCCTTTCTAGAGCATCCCCAGAACATTCTGGAAATTGTTTGGTATCCATCTTTATGAAGTTAGGTCGACCCCAGACGCTTCTTCTCCTCCTCCTTCCTCCTCCTCCTCCCTCCTCCCTCCTCCTCCTTCCTCCTCATCCTCCTCCTCCTTCTTCTTCTTCTTCTTCTTCTTCTTCTTCTTCTTCTTCTTCTTCTTCTTCTTCTTCTTCTTCTTCTTCTTCTTCTTCTTCTTCTTCTTCTGCTGTAGTTTGCATGCGTCTGTTCCGACATGCGTACAAACAGGATGGATGGTTTGATTGTATCACCAGTCCCCAAGAGTTCTCTAAAGGTCGTTCCTGTAGGCCAGATTTCCTTCTTCATTACGGCAAGGTCAGAGCAGGCTTATAAAACATGCTTTGGGGTTCCTCACAACTGCAAGTGGCAGTGCACTGAGTCTACAATATCCTGTTCCTAGTCTGCCAAGCTCTGTTATACTTCGTGTTCTGGTCTGTAGTTGTTGTGTTCTTACCCCTGTTTCCTCCTTTATATATTGTTTTAGTACTCTTCTTGCCTCTCTAGAGCTCTCATATGGACAAGGCTGCTGGATGTGTCCTCCAGCCTTTGCCAACTCGCCTGGCTGTTCATTTCCAGGGATACCACGGGCTGGTATCGAACGCAAAAATAGTTCTGTTCTTGTAGACATCATTCTAATGTATTTTGGGTACAGTTGAGGCGTGTAATGTTTCTGATCTCTCCATATAGTTAAGGGGGTTGTTTACTTATGCCATTCAGGTAATTAAAAAAAAATTCTCGCGAGATTTCGTAGTGTGTTTAATTTCTGTCATGTTGTTTAGCCTGTCTTTATTCATATTATGTAAGTAGAGTAAATGTACCTGTTACATGTCTAAGGTGCATTGGGCATATGGTATGGAGGTAGACCCATATTTTCATAGACCCAGCGGCACCCAATAGGGGTGGTGTGGTCGGTATCACACCCCCATTCCCCCATTTACTTGCAGGCATTTCCTGAGACCCATTTTAGGCTAGTAGGTCGACATGGTAACCTGGTTAATTTTACAAATTGGGAAAGCGCTCTGATGCATGCGGATCGAACCCAAGACCACCGGGCCTGTAGGCGAGCGCCACACCGTTACGTTACCGCGTATTTTATGCAGTTCATTGTTTTTGGGGTACTTAACGTTGTGTATTCTGTTTAAACTCATTTCTCTTGCGTTTATGTATCTGCAATATTTGCAGTAAATACGCTTTACCCCAGCTGCGTTTTGTTTTTACTACAGAGAATTTGTGGATGGTCATAAAAACGGAATAAAACGCGGCCGCGCAAGGCGACAGCAAACCCAGTTACTAATCTCTCATGGGCGACATTCTAACTCCTGGCGCGTCTGGGCCCTGCTGGATGTGTGCTGAGAAAGGGGCGGTACTGGCTGGTGTGTGTGTGTGTGTGTGTGTGTGGGGGGGGGGGGGGCACACAAATCATTTTCTAGTCGCGATTTGATCCAAATCTCTATATCCGATCAAATCCAATAAGAATTATTTCAACTCGTTCTTTCCCAACCGCTTGCTATATTAAACCTACTCTGTCCCAGTTATTCACTCATCATAACCGTACGGAAAAGGAAAAGACATTATATTTATGGAGCGTATCAGTAGAAGAGATGGGATGAAGGAAAATCAGACCATGTGAGGAAAACACTAGGCAACAGAGTCGGAAGAAGACAGAGAAAGATGCACATACATGAAAAGCTTAAACAGCTGAGCAACAAATAATGTAAACAACAGACGTTCACCAGTATATCCGGCGATAGAGATGAGTATAGAGTCATAACCGCTTATGCCCGTTCCCGCAGAATAAACGCCTCCTATTATAGACCGTTAGTGTTGTGCCTCTGACCCAAACGCTTTTTACCTGTTCTCTCTGATCAAGGCCGGCTCGGCACTGTGGAGAAGAGGTTCTGAACGCGATTCGCAATCCACTATACCGTGTTTGAAGCAGCTGCTGACGATTTGAAAGCCGACCGCCTTGCTCTAGTTTTCATACAGTGATATGAGCGACAATCGTTCAGAAAGCAGTAACAAACTGCTGAACGTAAACTTGCCTAGTAAATCACAAACAATCAGGCATGTTGGGGTTGACTGCGACGTATTGAATAGGGGATGCAACTAGTTTAGCTCCCTCCGACCCAGACAGTTATCTGTTCTCTCCCTGACTCATGCAGTTATCTTCAGCTCCCCCTGACCCAAACGTTTACAGCAGTAAAGTTACACCTGTCTGGGTCATAGCGTTAAGAAATGTTTGTAATTACGATTAACTAATGAACGCTTAATGGTTTGTAGTGGTATCGAATGAGTTATATTTTCTCGTCTCTGTCCTGGTTGTAGGAGACTTCTTCTGGTGAGTACTGGTGGTTCTGCGCCGGCAGTTGCCGGAAATTGCTCTACGGTGCTTCAACCAACTCATTACAAGGCAACTAGAAACATAACTTGGAACATATTTTGGCAAGACGAGACCGCGGTGATAATGTGTGTCGGTATCAGCAGTTAACCACTGTACACAGATGAATAATGCTTGTGATATTCTCATAATACTCAAATCATAGCCACCCCACTTTGGCGATTATTTCATTATTATCCTTTCTTTACGATAGCGTCCACGTGGATACGTTTGTTTAGGCCGGTCACAGCTTTATACATGGTGTATTTTTAATGACGGTGTAGTGTTTGAAAATATTGCCGGTCCAAGTTTTGTATTTACCTATTAGGTTGTATAAACTTTAAAGACGGTGAATACAACACTTGGACCAGCAGTATTTTCAAACACTGCACAGTCATTAAAAATACACCCTATACAAGTATACTTCTCACTCTGGGGGTCTTTCCTGCCGAAGTAGCATTAAATCATTCGCTGCTCAATGCCGATAATGACAGCCTGGTCCCTACCAGTAGGATCATGGCCTACCCTTTCCAAGACTTCTAACTAAACAGAAGTCGCTGAAACAATCATCAGCTATGCCGATGGGCGTGGTTGGTCACGGTTCGCCATCCACAAGTGTTGGACCAGGTTCTTGTCCCGATTTTGGCATGTGGCTGAGCCACCCAGCTAATTTCTTCTTCTTCTTCTTCTTCTTCTTCTTCTTCTTCTTCTTCTTCTTCTTCTTCTTCTTCTTCTTCTTCTTCTTCTTCTTCTTCTTCTTCTTCTTCTTCTTCTTCTTTTTGTTTGCTTGAAATTTGTCTAACTGCAATTTAACTATAATTTTATCGCTTTTCCTTCTCCTTGTTCTTTTTCCATCAATTTTGCCAGCTGTCACTAAAACAAACAAAAGTTGCGAAAACGATCAAATCAAGTCGGCATAATTATTGTACAGTCACGATCAGCGCTCAGCAGTCCATCTGGAATCTTAGCTTATGCTAATATTATGTCTAAGACTAGGTACCCAACACCGATACAGAGGTGTGATGAATTCACCCGACTATAACATTTCATCACTTATAATAATAGTAACAGATGCTATCACATGCGGGGGACAAGAGTCGCCTTCATAATCTTTATGCTACGCGGACAGTCAGCGTTCACGTCTCCATCTGCTATGAGAGACCGTATATATTGTGTATGTGTGTGTGTGTGTGTGTTTTCGCGCGCGCTTGTGGTTTTTTTTTCTTTTTTAACAGTGCGGTGACGTCGATTTCCATTAATGAAAAGCACCCCATATCCCTTCACAATAAAAATATAATTCATTGGCTTACAGGCAGATGGATTTGTTTATTATTGCGTAGAGGCTGTCTTGTTCATTGACTACCTACCTGATTCGGTATTTATATCAGTCTATTCAGTCCGAAATGTTTACAACATGTTGCTCCACCATACACCTGTCGTTGTCTACGCCCACAAACTTAATGTTTTATTAAGGTGGGGAAAAGGGGGGCGGGGGTGCGTAAATCAAATCATCTCGCTCTCTCTCTCTCTCTCTCTCTCTCTCTCTCTCTCTCTCTCTCTCTCTCTCTCTCTCTCTCTCTCTCTCTCTCTCTCTCTCTCTCTCTCTCTCTCTCCCTCCCACACACACTCTCCCCCCTTTATATTGTACAAGCACATGGAGATGCGCGTGCCATATTGTGTAGGTTGCTTTTCTAATTGTTGTTATTGTTGCGAATTCTGCTAGGGCGGCAGCAAATGAAAGTCTAGTTGACGATATCCAACACCCGAGAGATGGTTAACGTGCGCACGGGACCTGCCGTGTGTTTTGAAACGTTATTTGTATCTGTTAGCACTCGGTTAATTGAAGGAAGACTGGCTCATTATCAAGTGCTTTGTCGACCTGTTGTCGATCATTCTTCTCCATATTTTGCGATCTGCAACAGCGTGTATCAATTCGCGTGCTGGCATACTTATTTGCCATGACAAAAACTATCACGAATCTTCACATTTCTCTTCTCATCTTCCCCTGTCTCTTTTTCCATAAATCATTCCAGTTGTCAGAATGCTTCAGTTATTTTTTTTTTCCCCCTCATGGAAATCACCTCAACCAATAAGGAGTATCATGTGCCACATGATACCAGTTGTATGCAAACTAAATGTTAAAAATAGCTTACACATTGACACGGAATGTCAGAACAAACTGAGAGACTGTATAGTATAACACATAGAATAGATTGGATAGAAGACTCGCTAAATGATTTATGTTATGCGCCATTCATTTTGGTTGGAATAGAAATGTTTACAAAACCTGTGTGTGAAAACCTAATGGGAGCACAAAAACTATTCTGTGAACTTTACACACACTCTCTCTCTCTCTCTCTCTCTCTCTCTCTCTCTCTCTCTCTCTCTCTCTCTCTCTCTCTCTCTCGTCTCTCTCTCTCTCTCTCTCTCTCTCTCTCTCTCTCTCAATGATAAAGCAACTGGTCACCATGTGGCGATGTGGGGGAGCTGTGTGAGGTATTCCGTCCCCAAGCCGCCCCTAACGGGGTCTACACTCCGGACGGACATGGACAGCTTGCAGCGGCAGCCTGTTGACTTGTCTTTATGATCCTATTCAGTTTAGGCGATCAGCATGGCCGAACGGGTAAGCGCGCTCGCTCTTAACTGATTCATTGCCCAGGGATTATATGTCGCCAAATTGACCTCCTATTTGGACAGAAGGACGATATATCGCCGTACTAAGGTTTTCGTGTTATTTGTTTTGTTTTGTGATATCTTCCACAATTGTACCGCTCAGTGAACAGAAATTTACTTTACCATACATTCTCACTAGATTGTGTACCATGTTTGGCAGTAAATCAGTGAAACTTCGAGTGTGCTGATGCCGGGGTAGCGGGTTCAGTCACACTGGTCACTTGGACTCAAATGTGGACTTCTCGTCCTTGACTTTGGGACGTAAATTACAAGTACCTCAGAAGTCGGTGTGGGTTCGCCAGATGGCGGGGGATAATGGAAAGTTAATCCACAAGCACAAATCAGTGCAGTACCCTAGAAGCAGTAGCACTTGTGTGGAGAACACGTGAGTTCAAAGCGAGCAAATAAAACATAAATTCAGTACTACTTTATCAACTACCTAGTGTGTCGTGCTTCTGGCTCAGGCCATCATGTTCCGCCGCAGTTATATGTTCTTGATCAGATATGCAGTGATGATCTTCAGTATCATAGACGATCTATCAAGCCTTGAATTCTGCCATCCTTCCTACTACAGCTCTCTCCATCTGCCCATCTGTCACGATGTTGTTCATATTCTGTCTCTGTATGATTAAAACATGACCGTTGTCTTATCCTTATGTGGATAATGGATGTGTCTTTTGAAATTTGCTTCTTGTTGCACTTTAATATTGGTGTTCTTAAACGATCACCGGATTCTCAGAATTTGTGAGAGAACTCGACATCACTGGTTTGTTTCTATTAGCACGGGCGTTATGCGCCATCCCACGAATCTGTTACTGACTTGCGTATATAGGGATCTTTTGACAAAATGTTCATTTCGAGGACTTCTACATTTGAAACAACAATTCAATGTATTGTATCTCTGAGTATTTTTTTGTTTTTCTTTCCATGTATCGCTTATATCTTTGTCAGCGTCACGCTCTCTCTCTCCCCTCCCCTCACTCACTCTCCCCTCCGGCTTCATTCATGAACTTTCTTCTAATTCTGGGTCATATTGGAATTATGCTACTGTTGTTTGCTAGGACCGTCGTTTAGTGTAAGAAAACTTCATTAGGACGCCGTTTCTTTTATGACCGTCTCCGTGGCGAAGTATTTACGGACGCAATTCGTACTCTCGTATACCCGGGTGCTGGTGTTCTTCGAAAAAGGTATAGGTGCCAGTCGTTCCGAATTCAGTGTTAAACTACTGAACGTAAAACTTGCCACGTAATTATGAGCACCCAAAATGCTGGGGTTGACTGCTACGTCCTGTGAAGGACATGCAACTAAATATTTTTGTTTCTTTTATGACACTAATGTGCTGAGACAATTGCAAGGCTCCCGCCTTTCCTTATGCTTTGCCGTAATCGAAATCTCTTATCGCTGGACAACACTCAGACGAATCTTTCATGGCTTCGCCACACTCCACGGTATCGCTACGGGGATAATCGACTACGCGTACGCTGTAGGCTGCTTATCTGGGCCCGTGTGTCACGTCTCGCCTACCTGCACACACTACACACTCAACACGGCTGTGACCTAACCCAGCTGATAATACGGCCTCAGGGCTGAAGGATTAGACTAGCCCTGCCCCTGATACTTTATAACAAATCCTATTGGCGCTATTGTATAAACTAATTTATACTAAATTATAGTAACTGTTTAAAAGGGCACTCACTATATATTTTATACTAACGCCAATTTGATATTTCATGGCTAATTTCATTTTTTGCGGTAAGTTAAGATGGTACTCAACTGTCAACTTAATGGATTTAATTTCAGCACTATTTGTTTGTGGACACAATTACATATCTGTAATAAATTAATAATTTCTGATGTAGAGCAAGTCATAATACGTTTTTTTTTTTTTTTTTACAATAAAGCAGGCAAATTAATTATGTTTAGAATAATAGTTTAGTTTAGTTTAGTCGATGGATCAACATCACGGCACACGGGTGCAACCCATAGGTGCTCCGTTCTCCTCCCAACTCAAACCCGAGTCTGAAGAAACTCAGCTCAGTGCACGAACTCCGTAACACCGGCGAGGATCCTGAAATACTTGGGTTGATTTTTAACTCAAAATTTTGGACGCAGAGGTGTTTCCAAGGCACCAGGGCCGGGTTATATACTGGCCAAGACCTATTGACGCGTCCTCGTCGAGCGTCCTGGGCAACAGGTCCCTTTGGGGTCCTGGCTAAAGTCAATAGGATCGCCGATTCCTCCGAAGTCAGAGAGTGTCTGCCTGTACGGCGAGGAACCACCAGTCTGCACACCAATAAGCCAGACATGGGACAACGGATACTCATGCAAACCTCAGGTCCTGTATGACATCACACTGATGTTGGACAACATGATGTCTTCATCCGACATACAGGACTTCTCGTTGGAGCTCAAGCCAACGAACACAAGCAAGCAAGCAAGCAACTCAAAATTTTGCCAGGGCAGCGCCGTTAGGCTACTCTTATTCGATTTCCAACTGCCAAGGGATTTTTTACGTGCACAACAATACACACGGGCGTCCGATCTCACTACTCAATATTTTTTCGAGATCTAATCAGAATATATAATCAGGAGATCTAATATTTTATTTTAATTAAACAGTAAAAAAAAAAAATTTGACGGCGGGAAGACAAACCGCAGTCTCCCGCTTGACAGGCGAAGATACTAATCACTACACTACCGAAGACACGATAATTTTCCCACAATCATTAATGCAGTAATGTAGTCAAACCTAGGTCACGTGACATTTTTATGAACAATCAACGTGACCAGCCGTTTGTGAATAATGTCCGTACATTATTAGCAAATGTTTGCTTATAATCACTTCGTTAGAAAATATGCCTACAATAATAGCATAATGTGTGTGCCTACAATACGTATAACATACTCACCGTGAGAGTAGATGAGCACAGCTAAGTAGAGCTCTAGTCCTTGAAGATATTATGATGGTTAGTTTGTTGTTGTTGTATGTCCGCTATGGGACAGAGCGGTCAACTCCAGCATATTTTGGCTATTTGTGATGGTTTGTTTGCACTGAGTGGTGTTGCTTAAGTCGTGGTTCATTTGTGATGGTTGGTTTACACTGAGCTGTGATGCTTAAGTCGTGGTTCATTTGTGATGGTTGGTTTGCACTGAGTGGTGATGCTTAAGTCGTGGTTCATTTGTGATGCTTGGTTTACACTGAGCGGTGATGCTTAAGTCGTGGTTCATTTGTGATGGTTGGTTTACACTGAGTGGTAATGCTTAAGTTGTGGTTCATCTGTAACTTATGGATTTATTTTATTTGATTTGTGAAAAATGTAATCCTGTGCATTGCTAGGCCTTAATTTCTGTGGTGAAAGTCAGGAGAAGCAAATGTCTCTGCTACCTGTATTACAAGACTGGGTCAACCCAGAGCCACACTGGGCTGAGGGGAAAAACAATCACTATTAAGATTAGTATCAAGGGTCACTGTGCTGGTAAACCAGTGCTTTAAGCACTTTGCTTTGTCTGCTACTAGCAGGTATTTATTATTATGATGATTCACTGGGTAGCGGCAGTAGTGTAGCTGCTATACACTCAACCTGCCGACCTGTAAAAATATGGGTCTACCCCCTCCCCCCTCCCCCCATATCCATGACCAATGTGCCATAGGCGTGTAAATGAGACCTTTACATTTACTATGATCAAGATGGTGAAGAAATGTAATGAACTGCAATATTGTTCCATCATGTAAAACTGCCTTAGGGGAAGAAGAAAAAAAAAAGCAATAGCCTGGCTTGAGACACAGACTTCTACTCAGGCATGCTTTCTATATGATTCTTCTTGGGAAAATGGTGATGGTGGAGTGGAGTGATTTAGGAAATACAAAATTGAGAGGTTTTTGTGCCAGGCCATGCGGTTGTAAGAAGGGTAAATGAACAAGCTGATGGGCTTGCTAGCCAGGCTACTGTGAAAAGCAGACAAGCAGGGAACCATTCTAATATACTGAGTGCCATCAGAGAGGCAGGGCGATTGAATGAATCAAGTGACAAATGGCGAATCTTCAACCTTGACCAGACGGCAAGAACATGTCAAAAAAAGGGTGAAGCCAAACAAGAGCACTATACAGGGGACCAAAGAAGAATAGCCAGCCAACATAGAACTGGTGTCATCGACTGCTACACGCTGAGGGAAATACTGAGGAGGGGGTTCAAGCACTTATGGACTGAGTTCAGTTTGATATGCAGTGATGGTAATCTGATAACCAACCAACCAGCCAACCAAAAATGTCTTAACCTCTGTCAACATCATTGGTGTACTTTTAATGTAAACTAATTTGGATCTGTTTGAAGGATATCAATAACCCTGAGGATTTAAGTGGAGACAACTCCAGAGGCTCAAGTGGAATTTTGCGCCCAGCACCATCTCCAGTTGGCTCAGGAGGGTCAAGATCAAACACTCCAGCATCAATACCCGGTGAGTTATCTTCTTGGCCATTTTATAATACAATAGATAGTTGAATCTCAGCTGCATCACATATGCTCAGATATCCTTTGCTTGATCTAGTTGCTTTTTCCATATCGTTATGAAATTGCTCGAGTCTTTCTTCAAAGGATGCAAAGACTCCTTTTGTCTGGACTGGCTGAGTTATGTTGCTTGTATAGAATAGCTAGACCCAGCTAACCTTCCTGGTCCATTTCCTTGACCTGCTTGGTAGGTTACAGTGTTGTTATTCTTTATTAATCCTTTACAAGGCACACATTTTTCCATTTTTTTAAAACTCTGGGCAAGATTTTTCAGATTTAGGGTTACATTAGTAAAAACATCAAATCTAAAGTGTTAGTGAGCAGATTTTTGTGAAATAAAAAACAAAATGAAGGAAAATGAATGCAGATTATTTTACTCGCATGTGAAATAAATAATCCAATGTTTCCAGTAATCCACACATGAACACAAATATTTACAAAATAGAACATATTGTTTGTGATAGTCAGTCATCTATACACTATTTACAAAGACATTTTCAGAATCACTTTCTTCAAAGTGCGAGAGATCCGGAGTGTGTACACTGCTTACGCTGATTTCATAGTCAACTTCGTGCACTTCAATATCACTTAAATTGACCCCAGCGAAATCTCCGCTATCATTTGAAGAATCGTCAAAATCCATTTTGAAAAACAGCATAAAAATCCTGAAAACTATTAAAAAAATCCGATCAAATTTAAAGAAAATACTTGCAAATGGCGCCCACGTTATCAGGTTATCAGCAAAACCTGACGTAAACAATGGGAAGTCTCAGAAAGTCTTGAGATCGCATTTTTTCAACCCTTAGTTGTCACAGAAGCTTTCAGACGTTTTGCCCGTTCGGTAGTAAAGACATTTTCTGCCGCTGTGCCCTGTGAAGGGTTAGAGGGGTTAAAGGCTAAAGAATGACCCCTTTGAAAACTGGGATCACGCTCGAGACTTGACCAAGTATACTTATATTTAGGATCCTGATGCGCATACACATGCACAGAGGGAGAGAGGACTGAACTGCTAAATGTGAACATCATGGTTGGCTGTCTACAACTATGTCAAATGAAACATAATTATTTCCTGCAGAAACATGGACAGTGAATGAATAATGTAAGAGGGAAAATGCACAGAGAAAAGCTGGAAATAGTATAACTAGAGAGGCTTTTGGAATGCATAGGACAAACGAAATAGAGGAAGTCCTAAAAACACACGGAGAAGAGAAAGACATAAATTACGTGGGGAGAACATGGACAGAGATGCATGGAATTGCTAAAGATAGGAGAGCTTGAAGTGAGTTGGTTGTGGGCGTATGCTGCAATGGGATGTACAGAACGAAAGAAGAAGACTGAAGGTTTCAAAATGAAGTTATTTAGACATAGGAGAAGAATATCATGGCAGGGGACAAGAAAAACAGTAGTACAAAAACTGGGGCTGAAGAACACTTTGTTGAATGAGATCAAGGTAAGACAATTAAGGCACTTCCACCATGTAAACAGACGCAACTTCTTATTAAAGGATGTGGTGGAAGGGCAGTGTGCAACAGGAAGGAAATGTTATGAGGGGGGGGGGGGGGGGGGGGGAAGGAGGAGGAAGAGAGAGAACATTGAGAGATGGTCTGAAGAAGGCTTGAGTGAACGCACCATAAAGAGGCTGTTGGAGGCTCATTACCTTCAGTGAAGAGATGGCACGTGATGATGACTTAAACAGCCAAATATTCCAATCAGTTTAGTGGATAACTGTGTGTCAGTGTTTATCAAAATATGACACAGATTTAAATGTTTGTTTATAATGTTGCTGGCATTGTAATGTGAGATTTATATGCCTTTTAGGTGTCCAAGCTGGCAGCCCTATGCCTGTTCGTCCCACTTCTGGTCAGATTGATGGACAGAATCGTATGACAGTGTCCCCCATGGCCACCCAAGGTAGAGACTTGCATATTTCAAACTAACATGAGAGTAAAATGTAAACATCTGTGAAATTATGTGCGTGCAGATAATTGATAAAGGAAATTTTAAGGACCATGTTTCCATGCCATATTGTGGGTTAGCTTGTGGAACATGAAACTGGTTTGATGTGCAAAGGGGAGAAAGTCACATTCTCTCCCCATACCTGTTCAATATCTATGCAGAGAATGTAAGAAGAAATGTCCAAAATAGTGACATTTTTGGCCATTCATATTTTGTGAAAATGTGATTCCATGTAATTCTGATGGCTGCGGAGATGTGGTTTCTGAGGAAGGTGCAAGGAGTGCCATGGACAGATGGAGAGGCCAGTGACCGGGTACTACAGGAGACGGGTGGGCATCGTAGACTGATTAGAGAGGTTGGACGTAGACAGTCAAAATTTTTTGGACATGTTATGAGAAGAAATGGATTGGAGAACTTAGTGACAACTGGCAAGATCGGGGGGAACGGACCAGGAGGAAGATCGAGAGGCGAGAGGAAAATACCTGGATGGCTTGGCCGCATGGCGTGGACGGGACGGGAGCACTGAGCTGATCCACGACACTGGTGATCGAGTGAAATGGCGAGTCATGACCGCCCACGCTTTCTGGCATGGCACATGATTGATTGATTGATTCCATATTTTGGATTTGTTGAATATATGGTTTGCCTCTTTCTTTTTTTTTCTTCTTCTGAGCAATATAAACACAAAAATGTCTCAGACAAAAAATACACTTCAACAGAAATTTTCTATCAATAATGAAGATACTGAAAGTGCTACAAACTTTGATTACCTTGACCCATCATAATTAATAACAATGAGGACACTTTAAGGGAACTGAAAATATTGGCATATATGCTGCCTGCACAGAATAAACAGTATGAGGAACCTGTATCATAACAACAGAAATCCAATAAAAATAACTGTTTAGAACATGCTTTTTTTCTTTGGCAACATGTAAATTGTGGATCGGTTCACAAACACTAAAGAAGAAAAATAATGCTGTTGAACATTTTACAAGCAAATTCTTAGAATACAGCAGATTTTGAGAGGGGGGAATTTTTAATTAAAATTTTTTTTTTTACAATGGATTGGATTAACAGAAATTCAGAATATACTGTCTGGGACAGAAGGTGATAAAGCAGGGTGTGCATTTGTTTTTAAATTAACTTGTGAAATATTCTTAACTGTATTTTTGTGACTGGCTGAAAGATTGCTCAATATTTCTGTATCTCAGGTTACAGCCAGCACATCATGCCACCACCTGTTAGCATGGGGTTTGTTTCTCCCAATGCAGGAAAGATGGGTGAGACACAGATACCAGGCCACTACTCACAATACAGCTCTCAGTATCCTCAAGGTACATGCAGTTTGTGACATCATAATTCCTGTCCGTATGGAGTGTGTTGGGTGTCAGCAGTACAACATAAGTTAGTGACTGTATGCTATATATTGATTTGAAGCACTACAACATAAGTTAGTGTCTGCATTATGTGTTGATTTATTAGCAATACAACATAAGTTAGTGTCTGCATTATGTGTTGATTGTTAGCAATACAACATAAGTTAGTGTCTGCATTATATGTTGATTGTTAGCAATACAACAGGTTAGTGTATATGCACTGTGTGTTGGTTGAGCAATACAACATAAGTTAGTGTTTGCCTGAGTGGTGTGTGTTGATTGGAAGCAGTACAACATAAGTTAAAAGTTTATGAAATGTGTATTGATTGTTAGCAATACAACATAAGTTAGTCTATGCAGTGTGAGTTTGTTGTCAGCAATACAACATATGTTAGTGGCTATCTGTTGGTTGTCAGCAAAATATCATAAGTTAATGTTACTCTGTGTTGGTTGTCAGCAATACAACATGCTAGTGCCTGTGTACTGTGTGTTGGTTTTCAGCAGTACAACATAAGTTAGTGGCTGTGTGCTGGTTGTCAGCTATACAACATAAGTTAATGTTTGTACACTGTGTTGGTTGTTAGCAATACAACATGCCTGTGTACTGTGTATTGGTTTTCAGCAGTACAACATAAGTTAGTGGCTGTGTGCTGGTTGTCAGCTATACAACATAAGTTAATGTTTGTACACTATGTTGGTTGTCAGCAATACAACATGTTGGTGTCAGTGTACTGTGTGTTGGTTTTCAGCAGTACAACATAAGTTAGTGGCTGTGTGCTGGTTGTCAGCTATACAACATAAGTTAATGTTTGTACACTGTGTTGGTTGTCAGCAATACAACATGTTGGTGTCAGTGTACTGTGTGTTGGTTTTCAGCAGTACAACATAAGTTATTGGCTGTATGTTGGTTGTTTGCAATACAACATAAGTTAATGTCTGAGCACTGTGTGCTGGTTGTCAGCAAGACAACAAAAGTTAGTGTCTGTATGTCTGCTGTGTGTTGGTTGTTTTCAATACAACATTAGTTAGTGTTTGTCCATGTATTGTCAGCAATACAACATAACTTAGTGTATGTGGTGTGTCAAGAATACAACACAAATTGTATACACTGTTCCGTGTTTTGGTTGTCATTAGTGCAGGTTACATTTTAAACACGAATGCATTTCTGGGTCGATCTTTAAATGAGGCTCCTATGGAGGGGCATCATAAAACATGTGTAGATATCATTAAGGGATATTGCCTATTGGGACTTAAAAAAGCAAATTCCGATGTATGTAAATGGTTCATGGACAATGTAAAATTGGGGATGGTGTTCAGAAAGCAATGGCAAACTACTGAAAATAAACTTGCCAAGAAATCACAAACAGCCAAAGAATGCTGGGGTTGACTGTGACATCCTGTAATGGATATGCAGCTAACTTAGAAAAACTGAAAAATATTGTGACAGCGAGAAGATTGGAGTGAGCGCAAGGCAGAGGGCAGACCTAGAGAGAAGGTACTGGGCAGAATGCTTTTGAATATGGAATTTGACATATTCCGAGTGGAGTGGCTAGCATCGCTTGACAGGGTGCTGAGTGAGAGAATATCACGGGTTTTCTGCCCAGGGTATGATAAAGTTGATGTGGTGAGAACTCTGGCATCAGGAGGAGGATGAGACTGAACAGTGAAGTACTCACATCTGGAAATAGTGGCTCAGAAGGGATGGGACTGAAAGGTTTGGACAATACTTAAAACATAGAGGGAAAACCAGGTGGACTTTTAATCAGTTTGCTACCGGGATTATCAGCATGAGAACAGTGGCTTTTAAAGAAGGGTGCAGAGCATGTATGGGAATGTCCCGGGTGAAGTCATGTCGATTCTAACATTACATATTAACAATAAATACGACGACGACCGCATTGTACATAAAGTAGCCTGCATCATCTTTACATAGATATTATAACATCCGCACAGCTTTCAAATGCCACTGGTTTGTTTTGTCTTCATGCCTTCATACATGCTTATTTTTACTCTTTGAGTTCATGAGCTTTAATATTCTTAATGAAATGTAAATTTGAACATCTCCATTACCAGATTTTATTCTTTTAACAGGTAGCTTTGGCAGACTGCAACCAAACATTGGAGGTATGAGTGGATCACCAGTGTCAGGCCCAGTACAGAACTATCCAGGATCTCAAGCCAGCATGTATCAAAATGGTCCCAGTCAGATGTCTGCCACGCCCATGTATGGAGGCATGCCTGGGATGGTTAGACAGCAGGGTTATGTTCCAAACTCTGGACCATATTCCCAAGGCAGTGCTAGCATGGGAGTGATGATGAACAGTCAGTATGCTGGTTACAATTCACACATGGCATCAATGCCAGGCCAACATAGCATGCAACAACCACCAGGGGGTGCAGGTCCCATGCCTCCTGGCATGACTGCCCAGCAGCATAGTTCCGCCTCAAACAAAGCGGCCCAGGCTGCTCAAGCAGCAATGATGGCAGCAGCCAATTCCGTAGGACCTCGTATGGCTCATATTCGAGCTTCCATGAACCCCTCTAGAGGTATGTTTGGACAGGCAGGCGGGGGACCTCTAGCTCAGATGAACAACATGACAAACTCTCCAAACCTAGGCAGTCCAAGTTTGAACAGTATGTCCAATGCTGTAGATCAGTTAGTGAGGAGTAGCTCTAGTGGATTATCAGCGTCATACACAGGGAACATATCCACCTCAACCCCCTCCCCAGTGCCTAAAGCAGCTCACAGTCCTGCAACAATGACCAGCAGCAGCACATCTTCCACTATTGCTCACAGTGCTGGGCATGGTGGTCTCCAAACGTCCCCGACACCCACTTCAGAAATTCACGAATCTTCGTCACGTCCCAGCTCCACCACAGCTCACCATCCAGATTTTCAGAATTGTGAGTCCACAATGGGCTCTGACAGCTCAGGGGGCATGCCTAGTGACTCCACATCAGTGGATAGTGGCTTTCATTCCTCAGATCAGGGTGACAAAACATCAGACTCGTTAGGTAACTTGACTCATTCTGGATCCTCTCCACCTATATCCGGCCCCTCAGCCAATGGGGAAGCCTCACGGACATTAGAAAATATTAGCCCACCAAATCATGCTAGCCACGCCAACCAGCATGTGAACCAGATGCACATGCATCATCAGCCACAACATTTTCACATGGGTCCGGAGTCCAAGATGCCTTACAGCAATGACAGTGGTGTTTCTTTGCCTCCTTCTGCCATTTCATCAATGCCTTCATCCAGCAGCAGCTTTGTTACGACGGCCAACATAGGTAGATTACAGCAGCGATGCATGTTTTGTTTGCTTTATGGCAGTGTATCTCAGAGTGTGGTCTGGAGGTCCTTGAGACTGTTGAATAGTTTGAGGCTATTTGATATTGACAGAAAAGCCCAGAAGGCTCGTGGGGACTTTTTGGGGCAATATAAATATAGAATGTATTTTTAATGAGTGCAGTGTTTGAAAATATAAATAAGCTCCAAGTTTTGTATTCGCCCTCTGTAAAGTTCATGCAACATAACAGGTAAATTCACAACTTGAACCGGCAGTATTTTCAAACACTGCACAGTCATTAAAAATACACCCTGTACAAGTAATGTCTTGGGAAAAATATAATAATATAAAAAATGAGAAGACCAAACATTGTGATAACCACTGCTTGGGAACATAGTTTATGCCTGTGTTATAGAATAATTTCTATGTTATATTCTATTTATTTGTGTGTTGATTCTGTTAATTGGTGCAGTACAATACAAATAAAAGGGGTCTTTTCCCAGGCCTTGAGGTGTATTGGGGATATGGTACTGGCCTCATATTTTATATGGCCGGTGCTCTATTGGTGATGTGGTCAGTGTCACGCCAGCTGCCTGTACTTCCCAGAACATTTCCTGGTATTCATTTTAGGCTGGGTCAACCTGGCAGCTTAGTTAATTTAAAAAAAAAAATGGCTGTCCTCAAAGGGGATCTGACCACATAACCCCAGGGCTGACAGGCATGTGTGCACCACCACATCTCCCTTTACGTTCCTATGAAAGATTAATTTCAAGTGTTTACTAATTCACATCATTAACAGCATCCCCAAGCAAATCACCATAGAGTTTTACATAAGTCATACCTAGTATACTAACTCATTCTGACCCATGGAAACGAATGAACACAAAATATACTTAGGAAGCTCAATCAAAGGAAAGACACATATATGCAAGCAAACATTTTAGTCAAAATCTTTATCAATGAGCATAAAACAAGAATACTTAGCTTAGAAAACTGAGGTATTAATCACAGATACTTAGTTTTCTAGCTAAGTGTTCTTGGTTGATTTAAAAAAAATGTTGATCATAACTTTGACTGAAACGTTAATTTGTACATGTGTGTGTTATTCCTCTCAATTTGCATCATAGTTATATTTTATGGTCATGCAGTTTTCAACAACAGTTTGGCAGCAGCCACCTCATTTTTCTTGATGCCTTCTCATCTGTTCCACAGAGTTGTTGCATTAACCTTAATTCAGATTGATTGCTTAGCTACTTCTGTCATAGATTAAATTTGCTGTCATGGGATTGAGAACTTGCATCTTCTGAGGAAATTAGCCAATCAATAGTCCATCCGGCTACTCTTTGGTACAGAATATGTTCCCATTTAAAGAGACTCGAAAGGCAGATATAAGACAGCCAAGCAGTTGTTGGTTTGTTTAATGGGAATTTACAATTAATAGTCATACAGCTAGCATACGTGGAAGAGAGAAGAGATAGCATTTATAACCAAAATGCATTACAACACTGATTAGAATAAGTGAGCAAGGCAATACAGTTTCAAATATGTTGAAACAGATTAATCTGAGAATGGCTGTTTTTAATGTATATATACATCATATATGATCAGAACTTAAGTTTAGTGAAGAATAGAACTACTTGTGTAGGCCGCAAAGATGTTGCAGCATAAAAGCTAGTTCACAGTAGTGGTAGGACCAGTGTCATGAGTTTCTGTTGGTATCTCATCTAATGTTCCTCTTGTACCTTGCGGTGTCGAGGTGAAGTATAAACAGTATGAGAGTGCCCGCTTATGGGCTTCATGTATCAATATTCCCATGGACTCTGTTGGTATATTATGAGATAATCCTAGCCACTTTAGTAACTTTTTCTAAATTGCTTTTTAATTATATAACCTGCATAGTTTTGGATAGTGCTTGAAAAAACAAATCCAAAGGTATCTTATTCAAGTCTGTAGGTCAATTTTAAGCCAAGACATTAATTTTTGTGTGTAAGTTTGTGATTTAAAAGGGACATATAGAAGAAAAACGATTTTGACCTTTCACTAGTTGTGACCCTACCTACACACTCACACAACTATCGGTTTACACTGTCGCCAAGGGAGATTACACAGCGGCCTGTCTAACTCAAGGGAACATAACTCTGGCAGTTTATGTATATACACACACGCACACAGATATATCCATCTTCACGTCATCTGTGTGCGTCAGACCGCACGTGACTGCAGGCGAGTCTTGTCATCAGCTTAGATAGATGCATTTTGACAAAAGAAGTCCCGTTGGAAAGTTGGAAAAGTAACGATATAGTCCATATAGAATGATGAAAATTAAACATACATACAATAATGGGTCTTGAATGTAAACATGCATTCATTATCATTGTAGTCGCTCTTAATATTCCATAACAATATTAAATGTTCATAGCTGGAGTATGACAAGAAAAACTGCCATCTCCCGCCATTGAAATACTAGTAAATACTACATTACAGCATGCGATCTTCATAATTTCAGTGTGATATTTATTGTCAACTTAAATGGTCCAAAATTACAAATTAGACATAAAAATGGATGCTAAATTTAATAATGCATAGTATAACAATGTAGTAAGTCTCATAAAACAGGTATTTACGGGTTTACTTACCGCTTAGAATAGACAGCCTGATTCTCCGGTATAACAAGGGTTTCCGATTTGCCAGAAATGCAGAATGCAAAACGGGGTGGTAAAATCTTTATCAAGTAATCGGTGTCTGTTTTAACTCGATCTTGAAATAATCGGGGAATTTAACATCACGAGTACTCTAAACCTCCTTAAAACGGAGACTCAAGAAATAGTTGCAGAACAAAACCGCAAATATATTTTCGTTAAAATTCGGTAATCGGTTACTAAAGTGGCTAGATAATCCACCCTTGCATAATGTTGAGACACTAACAGTCTGGGCATACACCACATTCTCAGTACTTATTGTCAGAGCCTAAGTGCACAGCAACATCGTTACGGCACCCGGCGGACAAGAGTTGTCGGCTGGCAAGTTTCTTACCTGACACGCGACCAGCGCTGACGACAGACGACGCAAAGCCACGTGACCCCACCTGAGGCAGTGGGCAGTGTGTGTGATAATCTCAGACCACGCTGCGACTGGACATCTGAACGGACGTGTGTGTCGAGAGCAAGGCGTTGTGTGAATCTCCGTGGTTGTGAGCTGAACGACTGATATTGTGAGCGTCAGACCTATGAGCTGTATTGTGGTAGTGAGTTGTTATATGTTGTACATTGCTGTAACTATTGTTATGTATTTATTGTGGTAATAAATCCATAGAACTTGTGTTGCTGTGTCTTACGTCGAATAACGTTTGTACTTGTACTGTCTCACATGTGTTAGCCAACGAGCCTAATATAAGATCCTGACATGTGTGGACGTGGGTTGCTCGTCATTATTTAAGAACCTAATATATTTAGACGTGTGTTGTTCGTCTTTGTGATTTAAAACTATAATTCTTGTACTTGTAAAATTTGTCAAGGTTATAGTGATGTACATGTGATCGGAAAAAGTCTCAGTGTGATCCATTACTACATTGTCTAAATATGTTTAAGATCATTAGTAAATGTACAGTACATATTGTTTGAACCTGTAAACGTGTTAAACATTTGTAATTCGTAAAACTTGTCACCGTTTGACCTTGTCAACCTTGTGATTTTGCCACCATTTTGACCTTGTCGCCATCTTGTAAACTTGATGTCTTTGTCCTTACTGAATGTCATCTTGATGTAAGTGATGTGTCATCAATGTTATTGAGTGTTCAAATACAGATAGATTGTTTTTGTGTATTGAGTTTGTGGAACGCAAAGAGTTTTTGAAAGAGTGTAACTTCTGTTGAAAGAAACACTGTTGACGACAAATTTACGACATACAATTATACTCGACGCCATCCAAACCAAATCAACACTTAGTGACTTACAGGCACACACCAACAAACACACGCTAACTTATTTCTATCCAAAAACAAAGCAGGTTTTTGCGTACCATCCATAACCCTGCCGTAGAGGTCATTAGTGGTTCTGAAGTACGACCTTACAGTTTTTCTAGCCCGATTGCCCAACCATTCGTCACCATATCCAAGGGCACTTGAGTATATTTTTTTTCTTCACTTTAACTTTACGTATGCATTAGTGGGCACGCATCGTAGAGTCAAATCAATTGTAAGTTGTTTTTCTACTAACCATTTACAACATATTTTGTGTGATTGATTTTCATTGACGTATTTTCTCCATCATGTCGTCATTATTTGATTTCATCGATATGGGTTTAAAATTGAAGTTAGAAGGTGATGAATTAACACAATGGAGTGAGAAGAAATACGCTGAGTACTGTGAACGCGAAGATAGAGCAGCAGAAAGAGCTCTAAAACAAGCAGAAATGGCTGCCAAGCAAGCTGAGGCAGAAACAGCCTTGAAACAGGCAGAGATTGAAAAAGCTGCCAAACAAGCAGAAGCAGAAACAGCTTTGAAACAGGCAGAGATTGAAAAGGCTGCCAAACAGATAGAGGCAGAAACAGCATTAAAGCAAGCTGAGATAGACAGTGAACTTAAGAAAGCAGAAATAGCAGCTCAGAGCAAGAGGGAAGAACTTGAACTACAGTTGAAAATGAAACAACTGGACACTGAGACTGCAATGAATAAAGAGTCAAAGAAATCTGAAAGACTGGAAAAAGAAAACCAGTATAAAAAGTACCAAGGTATCGTTCGTAACTATACCTCGGGTGACTGCATAGCAGCCTTTACCCAAAATTTTGAGACTTTAATGGAACACTTACCAAGTTCCACTTTCGGAATGGAATATTTTATATATGAGAAGTCTTTCTGGGGAACCTTTGAAAGTCATTGAAACCATCCCCAAAGACCTCAGAAAAGAGTACCATTACATTAAATCTAAAATAATGGCACATTTCATGCTAGATGAAGCAGGGTACAGAGAACAATTTAGTAAACTGAGTCCAAAGTCAACTCAAACGTTCTCTGACTACCTCTGTTTAGTCCGAGACATTTTCAGCAAATGGACTTCATCAGCCAAAATTAACAAAAATTATGATAAATTAGAAGATCTCATTATTCGAGATAAGGTTATTTCTTCTATCCCAACATCTTTTTCTAAGTTCTTGCAAGAGAATGAATGCACATGTGTGGAAGAAATGGAAAGACGTGGGTCGGCCTATTATACGGCAAATAAACAGTGTTTTGCCACTGAAGCTACTGACAGTAACTGGGTAGCAGCTGCCAACTATGAGAAAAACTATAGTAGGCAAAAACCAAACAGGCCTACCTCTGAAAAGTTTAGACATTGTGTTCATTGTAAAATGTCTCATTATTTGAACGAGATGTGCGATAAAAACCCAGGGTACCAAACATACTTGCAAAATATGGTAAACAGACAAGACAGAGAACGTAAATCGTTCAAAAGCTTACGTAAATGTTTTCTCTGCAAGGCATACGGTCACCATCGCATGGATTGTAAAGGCAGGCATATGACCAACAAAGCCAATGCCGCCTTGTTCGATAGTTCAGCGTCAGAAGACGAAAATACAGAAAAACATCCTGTACATGCAGCACAGGCTTGTGACGTATTTAGTTCCAACACATGCACTGTCTGTAATACCTTCTTTGAAAATGGTATCTTAACATGCGGGCACGCCATCCCTATTGCTAATGAGGAAGGTAACTTAGTAATAGACTCAAAAGGCAAGTTAGACATCTATCACGGGTACGTTAATGGCAAGTCTGCTACAGTACTTCGCGACACCGGGAGTACACTTATTGGCCTGAAAACAACATTCATAACACCTACAGACTACACATGGTAGACACATCACATGTAGAACATTTTCAGGCAATATTGAAAAATATCCATTAGCTTGGGCATACATCGAAACACCATTCCTCACCGGAAAAGTAAAGGTCGCAGCACTTACAAACCCAGTGTGCGACATAATCATAGGAAATTTACCGGAGGTGAATGACAAACATCATAACCATGACATAACATCACTATGTATTAATGATAACACATCACCACCAAATGTCATTGAAAATGTCATATCACCAGTTGAATGTATGTTAGCTAATGCAGCACTAAGTTCTCATCACATCATTGACGATATCATTCCATCATCATCTGATGTCATTGAGTGTGTGAACGCAGTAACAAGAGCTACTGCTAGAGTGCAAGATGATAGTAACCAAACTGAGGCTATTCAAATGCTTAGCCCAGAAGTACCACCTAGTGACTCGATGAAGGAAACATTCATAACAGCTCAAAAAGCTGATCCTTCACTGTCAAAGTATTTTGACCTGATCGGCAAAAAGCCAAGAGTAACGAAAAATGCTAAATGGCATTTTGCTTTATACAATGATATACTCACCAGGTACTACACCAAAGGTGACGTTACAACAAAGCAAACTGTGTTACCAACTACTTATCGCAAGCAAGCTTTACATCTTGCTCACGATATACCTTTTGCAGGTCATATGGCATATGTTAAAACCAGGTCAAGACTATTGACACAGTTTCATTGGCCAAAATTCTGTAATGACATAAAAACATATTGCAGAAGTTGTGATACATGCCAGAAACTGGTAAAGAAAGGTAAACACCCACAGGCAAAGTTACAAGTCACTGACTTAGCCAGTCGACCTTTTGAAAAATTATCAGTTGACATTGTGGGCCCTCTTAGTCATACAACTACTAGAGGGAATAAATATATACTAACAATTATTGATCAATGTAGTCGCTGGCCAGAAGCGATTCCGTTAAAGAACATTACTGCCAACGATATCATGGAAGTGTTCTTCCATATTTTCTCCAGAATTGGGTTTCCAGATACGATCCAGTCTGATAGAGGCACTCAATTTATCGCCGCATCCACTCAAGCTTTCACTAAAATGTTAGGAGTGAAGCAAGTCTTCAATAGCCCCTATCATCCTCACTCGAGCGGGATAATAGAAAAGCTTAATGGGGATCTGAAGCACATGCTAGCCAAAGTAACTCAAGATCACCCCAATAACTGGGATCTATACTTACCAGCTGTCCTTTTTGCTTATCGCGAGGTACCACATTCTAGTACCGGTTTCTCTCCTTTTGAACTCATCTATGGTGCCAAACCACGCGGCCCATTAACAATTTATCACCAAATGTTAACTGAGTCCACTCCAGTATTGAAACCCATATCATCATTTGTGTATGTAACATCATTGCGTGAAAGGATAATGAAATCATGTGAAATTGCTAAAAGTGCACTAAAACTATCTGGTGCTACTTACAGACAATACGCAGACAAAGGTAACAGGACTATAACATTGACAGCTGGACAGGACGTCTTACTACTACTACCTAGTGACAGACAACTACTGACAGATTCTTGGCAGGGACCCTTTAAAGTGACAAGACAAATCTCTCCTGTTGACTACGAAATCCTGATAAAAGACAAACACAAAATATTTCACATCAATATGCTAAGACCATACTTCAACAGAGACAACGAACAAGACGATACGACAGCTTGCACCGTGATAATAGATCACGAAGATGACGATTCTAGCGACGAGATTCCAACACCTACATTAGACACGACAAACTGCTTGAAGGAGATCAAGATCAATCCAAACCTAAGTCAAGCAGAGACAAACAGTTGCAAACAGTTGATACAAGAGTACAACACCATCTTTTCAGACAACCCAGGACAAACAGAGTTAGTACAGCATCACATCACACTCACATCAAACACACCCATAAGATGCAGACCATACACCATACCATTACATTACAAGGAACAACTACATCAGGAAATCATTAACTTAGAAAAAAACAACATCATCAGACGATCCCTATCAGACTTCTCTTCACCCATGGTCATTGTACGGAAAAAGGACAACACAATACGACTTTGCATAGATTACAGAAAACTGAACAAAATAACTGTTTTAGATCTTGAACCAATGGCAAATACAGGACGATCTTCTGACAGAACTGACTGACGCTAAGTTCTTCACGACCCTTGACATGGCTAAAGGTTACTGGCAGATTGCTGTACATGAAGACAGCAGACATCTAACAGCTTTCGCCACGCCTTGGGGACTGTACGAATGGTGCAAACTTCCATTTGGGCTAGTCAATGCCCCAGCCACATTTGTACGCATGACACGACTCCTCCTATCTGACATTCCCTAATATAGTTTCCTATATTGACGACATCTGTGTCCATACAGAGACAATGACGGAACATATAAAGATACTGGAACAGACACTAGAACGTATCAGACAGCACGGACTGACAGTGAAGCCTTCAAAGGTGAGCATGGCTTACCAAGAGATATCATTTTTGGGGTACAGAATATCCAATGGCTTTGTCATGACAGACAACAAAATTGTCTCGAAAATTCTAAAACTGTCACTTCCAACAAATAAGAAACAAGTCCGCAGTTTGCTGGGACTTATTAATTATTACAGAAACTTTATTCCTGATTTTTCAGAGCTAACTGAGGTTTTTTCTAATTTACTAACCAAGAATAAACCCGAAAAAGTTGTAAACGATGAATGCCTACGAAATGCATTTGATAAAGTTTTGGCACATTTTTCTGATAAGAATACACCTAATCTCATCCTTAAATTGCCCAACATTCGTTTACCTTTCAGATTGAGAACAGATGCTAGCTCCATTGCGATCGGTGCAGTCCTTTTGCAGGAATACAACGACATCTTGCATCCCGTCTGTTTTCTATCAAGAAAACTAAGACCCCGAGAGCGGGCCTGGTCCATTCCGCAATTGGAGGCATTGGCCTTAGTAGAAAGTGTAACAAAGCTGTCCAAATATCTTCTAGGACGTCACTTTATCATCGAAACTGACAACAGTCCATTAAGGTATATCAATTCCACAGTACCATCAAATAACATGATTGCTCGCTGGTCCTTAAAGCTTCAGAATTTCAGTTTTGAAGTTCGCCATATTCCCGGCAGAATGAATACAATCGCCGACCTTTTGTCCCGTTGTCCGACAGACCCAGTAAGCAATGTCTGAGTGCACTGTGTAATATTACACTCAGCCCAACACAGCCACCAATGTGTGAATTTTTCCATTCACCTACTGTGTAAGGTCAATAATCAAAATTGTGATACGGTTTGCATACCGACATGTATAATATACTTATTTTAATCAAGTCATGTAATGAGTGTAGTATAATTGTGTAGTGTGTGTTAGAATGAGAACGATATTAAGTGTATATAGACACCAACAACAGTGTCACAAACGCTTAACCAATTATCAGAAGCGAACTTTACTATTGTGACATTTGTGGGTGATTTTTGTTCACCGTGATATTTTAACATGTGCAAATGTAGACCGAACATTGACTCCTACATCACCTCTACAGCAAATGTGATCCAAATTGTTCGACGTGTGAACACATCGGAAATAAGAACATTCCATCATAATCCGTTGTCATACTATAACATCAGACAAGAACTGTGAGAACATTCTACTATCAGTTCCGAAATAAAACCGGATCATTTGTGTTCAGAAAATGTAACATCAACCAAAATTTTCGTTTCGTGTGCATTTCTATTATAATGTAAAAAGTATAGCAAAATTAGCAGACTATGTACAAATTTCCAAAAATTTATGACACTTGTAAAATCCTTTCGAATCTATAAAATATAATATACAAATTGTGTACATATTTATTTTGATTAGTGTAATCTTAGAATCATATCTTGATTAATCTATTCATATTACCGACTTTTTCTCGTTAATATGAAGAAACGTCAAGCAATGACGCTAAGAAATTAAATTATTATTGTAATGTATGAAATTTCTTAAATGTCAAAATTACTTCCCTTGCATTTGTGAATTACATCAAGGGCCATAATTTGAAACATATTCATTAATGTGTATTGTATAGATAGACATTTTGTTGCTCAAATGATTGGCACAGCAGGTAGGCGTCCACCAAGCATGTCATAGAGCTGCCAACATTGCAAACCAACATAAGAGCTCCTGACCAAATAAGGGCAGAGTTTAAGTGTTTAATACGACTAACACAAAGCCGTATTTCAGTCTGGCCTAGATGGTTGTTGCAAAACAATCATATTATTACGTTTTTTTCAAAATGGCTGCGAGGTAGATGCGTGAAGCTGGAACTACTGATCTGACTGGGTATTATTGCAATGAAGGTAACCAGGCATCAGGGGGATGAAACCTGAATTGTGTTAAAAATTGTACTTCATTTGTCATTTCAATGCAACTTACATTTTTTTTGTATATATTTCTATGCCTTATATGTATTTTCATGCATAACACTGGGAAAGAGTAGTCTCTGACATGAAATTAACACTACCCCAGTATATACATACATCATGAATGAAAGATGGCATCTTTCATTGAAGTACCCGGGGAGAATGTCAGAGCCTAAGTGCACAGCAACATCGTTACGGCACCCGGCGGACAAGAGTTGTCGGCTGGCAAGTTTCTTACCTGACACGCGACCAGCGCTGACGACAGACGACGCAAAGCCACGTGACCCCACCTGAGGCAGTGGGCAGTGTGTGTGATAATCTCAGACCACGCTGCGACTGGACATCTGAACGGACGTGTGTGTCGAGAGCAAGGCGTTGTGTGAATCTCCGTGGTTGTGAGCTGAACGACTGATATTGTGAGCGTCAGACCTATGAGCTGTATTGTGGTAGTGAGTTGTTATATGTTGTACATTGCTGTAACTATTGTTATGTATTTATTGTGGTAATAAATCCATAGAACTTGTGTTGCTGTGTCTTACGTCGAATAACGTTTGTACTTGTACTGTCTCACATGTGTTAGCCAACGAGCCTAATATAAGATCCTGACACTTATGTTACTTGTTATAGTTTGAAAAGAGGCTTTAATTTGTTAGAAAATATGAGCTTCAGAGAATCGCCATTGTGGTGATAGCTGAAATGTTCATCTTCTATTCTTTTGTCCTTTATACCCCATTGAGCCGGCATTATGGTGAAGGGGTTATGAATGTAATTCATTAGGGAAAGCAGTAGCAAATTACTGAACGTACACTTGCCAAGAAATCACAAACAGCCAAAACTTGTTGGGGTTGACTGTGATGTCCAGTAAAGGATATGCAACTAACTTGTCAACTTAAATGGTCCAAAATTACAAATTAGACATAAAAATGGATGCTAAATTTAATCGTGCATAGTATAACAATGTAGTAAGTCTCATAAAACAGTATTTACAGGTTTACTTACCGCTTAGAATAGACAGCCTGATTTTCCGGTATAACAAGGGTTTCCGATTTGCCAGAAGTGCAGAATTCAAAATGGGGTGGTAATATCTTTATCAAGTAATCGGTGTCTGTTTTAACTCGATCTTGAAATAATCGGGGAATTTAACATCACGAGTACTCTAAACCTCCTTAAAACGGAGACTCAAGAAATAGTTGCAGAACAAAACCGCAAATATATTTTCGTTAAAATTCGGTAATCGGTTACTAAAGTGGCTAGATAATCCACCCTTGCATAATGTTGAGACACTAACAGTCTGGGCATACACCACATTCTCAGTACTTATGTTACTTGTTATAGTTTGAAAAGAGGCTTTAATTTGTTAGAAAATATGAGCTTCAGAGAATCGCCATTGTGGTGATAGCTGAAATGTTCATCATCTTCTATTCTTTTGTCCTTTATACCCCATTGAGCCGGCATTATGGTGAAGGGGTTATGAATGTAATTCATTAGGGAAAGCAGTAGCAAATTACTGAACGTACACTTGCCAAGAAATCACAAACAGCCAAAACTTGTTGGGGTTGACTGTGATGTCCAGTAAAGGATATGCAACTAACTTAACCCCATTATGGCACAGGCCTGGAACGAACTCATGCCTAGCTAGCCCAACCTTTGACAATCTCCTGCAGCACAAACCCATGCCTAGCTAGCCCAACCTTTGATAAACTCCTGCAGCAACCTCCATCACCTCCCTATTTTATCCATCTCTAGTCTTTAATTCCCTTTCCCGTGTATTTTTAGGACTCCATTATTATTGTTCATCTTGTGGTGATAACTGAGATGTTACCTGCAAGATGATGACATAAGTAACTCAGTACTTTGTTTGTTCGCAGCATTACCACTCAGAATATTTCCTCCGCTGTTACTTGTGGCTTATTTCTGAAGCAATACAAATTTGCTACAAGCAACATGAAATCCACCCTTCTGTAACCTCATCTTGGGACCCACTTTGTTGCATCCTACACTTTCTGACATGTGCTGTGTACATATCATCTTTGAGACTATCTGAGACTTGCAAATTTTCTCCACAACCTTTTAATTTAAAACTTAATTTTAACAATTTCATATTTAAAAGAAAATTTGCAGTTCCCAAATTTTATCATATTTGCAATTGTCTAAGTTCTTTGTATATTTATTGTGATATTTATAATGGAACTGCCGCAACAAATTGTAGTACATTTTCAGGGATATCACATGGCTTCAAATGTTGAAAATTTTAAATGTTAGCTATAGTAGTCAAGTGTCAAGTTTAGGATAAAGTAAATTACAGGACCCATTCATGTCATGAGGCCTAATGAATCTATGGTGCTAGCCCCATATTGTTAAATCGGCATCCCAAGACTTGTGTGGAAAATATCAGGCCTGCTGCTGTTATTTCCTAGGAAATTTCCTGATATCCCTTTTAGGCTTGGTCGGCCTGGGAGCCTAGGTGAATGAAAAAATTCTCACCTCTAGTGGTAGGGTTTAAACTTAGGACCACCAAATATCAGGGTTAGCATACTGGCCACTGCGCTGTCATGGTATAGAGTTAACCCACAAATTGTCCGCCTGAATTGTCCAAATGAAACAAGATTATGTTGAGGATAGGTAAATCCTTACTGATAAATGCATAGTAGTAATAATAATGTTTTCTGACATGATAGTTTTCCGAGAAACTATCCCTGTTAGGTAGTCATGTTTATCCTTGCATGGGTATATTTTATCCCGTTTGGTGATTTTCCTCTAACCATGAAATAATTCCAAAAGTATATTTATGAGAGCAGAGTATTTGAAATATAAATTCTGTTGATTTTATGTCATGAGTTTTCTGCTGGATTTGATGCTTTCAGCAGCATCTTAATGTCACACTTCGTAGGTTATAGTGTTAATAGTCTTTGCTGACCTATTGAACCCTAGTTACACATGGGAGCTAGAGTATTAGATCATTGGGCTGGAGTCTGTTGGCAGTGCAGTATTGGAGACCAACCTAGGCCTAATCCCAGCCAGCCACTATGTGCTGTGCTGAATCATGACCTAGTTACAAACCAACTTGCTTCACTGCAGACGTGAAGCTCCATTGCTTGTCGTACACCCTCTGCTGGTTTCTGAGCTTGGAGAGGGAAGAGATCTCCGCAATACAGTTCATGTGAAGATGGTACTTTGGTATCAGATTGGGAGGAGAGTCTACACTAACCACACACTGCTAGATGCTAGCTCTTTGCATGGTTCAGGCGACATGAATGCCATTCCTTCAGGCTTCAAAAATACCACACCGATTCTCACACCAGCAGTAAAAGAGCCTGTTCCTCTGTACGCCAAACATAATCGTATTTACCAATTCACATGTAGGTGCCAGCTTCCTACAGCGGCAGCTGAAAAAAAGTGTGTCAGAACACATACCTCAATGGGTCGACAAGATATGACACACAAGCGATGCAAGCCTAGTGGGGCCGACACACTGGAAGCTTCCCGCATCATCAATTGCTAGGCACATTCTCGAAAGCGGCCATGTGATTGACAGTGACATTGCCTTTCGCGTGTTGTTTAACACACAAAATACTCGCTTGTTAGTTTGCAGAAGCAATAATGATCAATCAACGCAAGCCAGATTTGTTTAAACAGAAAGATATGTTTGTCAGCTTAAAATTACCGTGGTAGACAATTGACATTACTGTGTGAACATGTGTATATTTCAGCTTGAAGGATGTATCTAGTTAATTTACTTTATGTTGTGTGAGTTCTGCAGTATGTACCTGACGAGATGCAGCGGAATATGCCAGGCCATAAATCGTGCAATCTATTGTTTGTGTTTTCGTTATTCAAATTCACTAAGGGAAAACATTGTTTTGAATTTCTGAGACTTCAAAGAGTTAAAATTAAAACTCAGTTGTCCAGAGGATTCACAAACATCACCAAACCCTTAGATTATTTTCTGGTGATTGATTATTGCAGAAGTAATTTGCTAGTGAATAATGTTGCCATGATTAATTATACATTTATTCTCTTATATAGGGATGGTCTGTAGTAAAGAATGTTACATTCATTATACATTTAAACTCGTTTACATAGCCAGATAATATTTGAGCATTTGCTGATGAATAGTTTTGCAGTGACTAATTATACATTGCATGTCTTGTTTGCAGGCCCATTGCTAACATCAGTCACACAAAGCATAGCGTCACCAGTCACCAGTGTATCCACATCTGCTCCTCATCAGTACCCTCTCCCACATCCACACCATATTGGACCTCATGGTGGTTCTCCGCACATGATGGGCCATGTAATGGGTCCAGGCCCACAAGGCATGGTGTCAAATGGGATGCCCCTGAGTGGAATGATGAGTGCAGGGCAGATGGGCAGTCCTGGTCAAATGCCGCACAATATGGGCGTGCCACCACACATCATGGGAGGGCCACATATGAATGTCATTCAGAATGGCCAGATAATGGGTCTGAATCGGCCACACATGGGGCACGGAGGCCCGGTGATGTCAAGCCATCCAGGAATTAGCACCAGTAACAATGCCGCCATGTCTCACATGGGTCATATGCCAACCCAACAGCAGCCGATCAACTGCGTCTCCCATGGGGGTAACAGCAACAGCACTTTCTCTGATGAGCCACCAGAAAAAAAGAAGAGGACCAAGGTAGTTCAGTTTGTTCTAGCCATGTATTGTTGACTTTCTTAAGTGTTCTCTATCCCTTTTGACTCACATATATTGTAAACTTTTGCTATATGCAAGCCACTTCATGGGTACACAGTGTGGCTCCCAACATGTAGGACAATTCAACGTGTGAAGACAGCAACATTTAATTTATTTCATTCTAAGTAAGTAGTTCTGACTATGAACCGTAACAACTCCTCTTTGAGAAAAAATTTAATCAGTTGACCAGTAGAATTAGTCTTAACAATTTCTATCATTAGATTGTTAAGTTTGTCTTTGGCTATTTCAACATCTATTTTGCTGCACATTTTATATTTCATCATGATGAAATGTTTTAGTGTACTGTTACCAGTGCTTCAGTATCTGTACTTCCATAATTAATCTTCCACAAGTTTTCATCCCTTGGACGTACTGTCTAGCCCCTACACATCTTCATGAACTCCTTCCCTTTTATGTAGCATTCTTCCCGTTTAACTCCCTTTACCTTTTTTCTCATTTATTTGAGTTTTCACTCACTCCCTCTCCCACTTCTCCCCAACCATTCCCATTTCTTTTATTTTGCTTTCTGCCTGTAATCCCTCCCCCTCTATTCCACTCCCTCCCCCTCTATTCCACTCCCTCTCCCCCCTACTTAACCTCTTCCGTTTCTTAAATGCCAGCTGCTATCTCTTCTCCAGCCATTTTCTGTAAGCTACCCCCATTATTTCTTTTTTCCTTGTCAATAATTTTAACCCATGCATGTTTTCTCCCCTCCCTCCATTTTTCACTTTCCTTATTAAAGAAATGTTTACAAATTGTACTGTATGCAACAGTACTAAAACATTGTATCTAGTACATTATTACATTGGTAATTTTGTTTGGTCACAAAGCCAGCACCATCCTATGAACTTGTGCTACACATGTGCAGAACACCAACAACTGACAAATGCAGTATGTGATGGTTCTACGACACGGCAGCACTGCTCACTGCATCTTATTGTCAGATATTGCGTCCAGCTGCTTTCAGTGTTGCTGGATGCACATTGCACATCTCGTGTTTTTATAGACAGTTCATTGTGTGACATTCTTTATTCCATTCATATCAGGAGCAACAGGTTTGATGCAAACAATTGCATCAAGTTGTTGAATGACTGCAGTGAATCCCTTTTTTTCTGTTCTCATCTTGAAAATTAATTTGACTGCTTTGGATTGTAATCAGGTACTCGCTGCCAAATATGTTCATATTATATTAATGCTGGGACGCAGAGGTGTTTCCAAGGCACCAGGACCGGGTTATATACTGGCCAAGACCTATTGACGCGTCCTCGTCGAGCGTCCTGGGCAACAGGTCCCTTCGGGGTCCTGGCTAAAGTCAGTAGGATCGCCGATTCCTCCGAAGTCGGAGAGTATCTGCCTGCACGGCGAGGAACCACCAGTCTGCACACCAATAAGCCAGACATGGGACAACGGATACTCACGCAAAGCTCAGGTACTGTATGACATCACACTGATGTTGGACAACAGGATGCCTTCATCCGACATACAGGACCTTGCGTTGGAGCTCAAGCCAACGAACACAAGCAAGCAGCATATTAATGCTCACTGTCAAATATGTTTAGATTGTTAATACTCATTGCCAGATATGATTAGATTATATTAACTTGTCTGACTGATTTATGTCAGTTTTCTTCCCTTCTGTTTGTGTAAATATTGTTTCCACCAAATCGCATCTTCTTCAGTGATCTGACCATGCCCAGCTCACAAGCACATCTTCATTATCTGCTTATTGTGAGCAATGCAAACTTAAAATTGGTACACAGAAAATAAATTGTATATACCAATTTGGGCGACCTCAAAGCCACAAAAATAACCAGAAAAATTAGGCTCAGTGGGGAGGTGTTATAGTGTGTCCAGAAATGAATGCCTTCATTTACGATCAATTATTTTGAAAACTGTCTGTTGCATCTTATGAAATTTTTCCTGCCGTCTTATATTTACCACCACCCAAGGGATATGTCTTTGATAGGTCCAAAAGCAACTTAAATCATGGAAAGCGGCAACATTTCTTTGATGTTTTGGTGAAAAACTAGTGATTTCTCGCTAACACTTGTTTTACAGTAACGCCCCATTCCACTATGCGAGGCTCTTGTTATAAGGCCAATCCCATGTCCCAGAGGAAAATTAACTATTCAATGCTAATGTTTCCGTGTGAAGACGTAATACATTTAATAATGTGCACTTCATCTCTGACCCGTAAATTATATACTGCATAGAAACAAACTTTGAAATCTGCTGTACAATCTCCAGAACAAACATTTTTTGGTTGGGTGGACATAATGATAAAGTTATATGCTAAATCTCAGCATTTTCCCCTCAGTTGGTTACTGATGTATGCAATTTTATAATGGGGCAGACAAAAGTAAACAGACTATAACAAAAGAGGTCTTCTGTAAGTCTTTGGGACAGCTCATGATGAACGGGACCATTCATAATAACGTGGCTGGCAGGAGTACATTGGCATTGGATCAACGTTTCTCTTTATCATCTTTGCAGCAGTTTGCATCATTTATCTTGCCTTCTGTTGGCAACACTTGCATTTGTCTACCGTGTCTGTTGTGTTGTCTTCAGTTTGTGTGTTGTCTTGATTATTGTTTGTTGTTTTGCCTACTGTTTGTGCCAGGTTTCTTGCTTACTGCTTACACCAATTTTATTGCCTACAGTATGTGCCAGTGGTGTTACCTACAGTTAGCACTACTTATGCTTAACTGTTACTGCCAATTACCTTTCCTACGGTGTTTCATTTGTCTCACTTGCAAGTTTGCATCAGCTGTCCTGTCTTTATACTGTCTCACCTCAAGTATGTGCCAGTTTCTTGCCGACAGTTTGTGCCAACTGTCTCACCTAGTTTGTGTGCTATTGTCCCACCTTTTTGTGTTTTCTGTAATGACTGTCATCTTGCTGTAAAAAAGATATATAATTGCTCTCTCTCTCTCTCACACTCACTCACTTACTCACTCACTCACTCACTCACAACAGTCACCACCACCTTGTCCTTAGCACCTGAAAGCCTGTGTAGTATTAAAACTCTCTGCTTTGAGGATTAAATATCAGCAGAAACAATGGTCATCATCATTTATAGTATGATTAAAAATCTTTCTGAACAATACTTATTTCATTGTGCTTGCACACCCATCATTTTGCAGTTGCTCATAAAAAATTCACCTTTTTCTTACTCTTACTCATGAAAAATTCAGATATTTTTTTTTTCACTTCTCCCCTCCCTGTTGTTGTGTTCACATACAACACACAGTCATCACTTTAACTCCGAGCTTCTGTATTGTTTTTTTCTCTGTCTTTTGCCTGCTATGTAGGAGTTGGATGGCCAGACTGGGCCATGTGCTGGCTCTACAGGGCCTCTCTACTCAGAGGAACCAAACAGTCCTGGGGCCCTCGTAAGTGGGCGCACGGATTATGCCAAACATTACCTTCATTGCTCAGAATTTGAATATACTAGACTTTTATTTGGGAACGTTTGTGTTTTATTCCTTTCATATTGTATTCTGTTTTTACTTTGATGTTGATGGTAGCATCCTTTGTGGATTATTATTTTTATGCCCCCTGCGATACTGCTACCGCCTTCCTCCCTGCAGATAAAATATTTACAGCATCAAGAATAATGCTAGCGTTTCGTGATGTTGTGCATTCTTAATCCTGTGCATCGGCCATTTCTGGATTTAATGAATTGGTTGAATGTGCATAAAGTGGAAGCCTAAAGATGGCAACTGTAAATCTTCTACAAAAATAATTATAAAGTCATGACATAAATCAAGAAGAGATTGTCAAAGTTGAATCTGTGGCTCTAAGCTCTAAGCTCTTGTAGCATAGTGCTCTCATATTACAACATAGTGGCCCAGGATTTATCCCCCAGTCTTGAATGATTTGTCCAAATGTGTATGGTTCTGGAGTAAACCCTGTTTGTAGAAGGGACATAGGATAATTGGTAGATTTTTATGTTGAAGGATCACCTCGTCTTATAATGCTACAACCTAGCATTTGTGAAGGCTTAAAGCTTCACACTCCAGTCTACTAAGCTGTTAGCATACCTTATATATATATATATATATATATATATATATATATATATATATATATATATATATATATATATATATATATATATATACACATACATATATATATACATATATATATGGCTTTTTAAAACTCTCATAACACCTGTTTTCTTGATCAAGTTTTTAACATTGAAATAGTTTTATCTAAAGTGACTTTTCTTTATGTCACAAGGTTTTCACTTTGTCATGTAGAATGTTTTCTGTTCAGATTTTAGGTTTCCCAATGTTATCTTACTGTTGTTATAGTTATCATCTGCAAGGGCTGCTAGTGTTACTAGCCAGATTTTAAAAACAAGTAAAGTTATAATTATTTATTGATTTGGTAGAAGAAAAAAAAGTAATTTTGAGTATTGTTGACGAGTGATATCAACTGGTAATTGTTAATGATCAGGTTTCTTATATATATATATATATATATATATATATATATATATATATATATATATATATATATATATATATATATATATATATATATATAAAAAGAGAGACAGGGAAAGGGTTGGGCAAAAAACCTATTGCCGGATAATTTTATAGATCAGATATTTAACGAACGCCAGGTTGATAGAATAATTAACAGTGGCTACAAACTTTAAAAAAAAAAAAAAACCAACAACAGCAAAACTCCAAAAAAATATAAACTAAAACAAAGCACAACAGTCCTTAGACTTATATTTCACAGTTAAGTAAATAAACAGGCATGGAACCAAAATGTAATAACTATGTTACTGTGCGTGACCTAATGCCTGCTAAACTTTCTGAAATCCAAATAATTGTTTCAGTAGATTTTGAAACGTTAGAAGGGAATATTTCAATAGTATATGAAGTAGTGTGAAGCCACTTGTTGCACCAACATTAAACAGCATTACTCTGGAGATGGTTGATGCAGGACATTATGTGAATATTTATTTTGGGGTTGCCTTTTTGAGTTTCTTTTGGATTTTGTGCATTTGCTTTTCTTCCCCCATGCCATTTATATTTTTCATTTACCAGCTGCCACTAATACCAGATTTGTACAAATCCTGCTTTGTTTTCTGCTATTGCCTCCAGAAACTTTGTAATTACCTTGAAAATGCAGTATATTCTTTTATGTTATGAATATTCCTAGATGTGTCAGAATGTCAGTGTGACTTCTCAGGAGGTTGCTTTGATACTGTGACTGTGCAAATCTTTTGCAGCAACATCTCTAGCCTATCTTTGCTCCTAACAGCTTTCCACCTGGAAATATCGTGACGTTGATGGAGGTGTATTGTCGGAAGTATAATTAATGAATGGATATAAATTTCTGCTATGGAAGCCTTTTGGTTTTTTTCACTGCATAGTGTTCATGGATCAGTGATATTTTATTCTAACCAGTTGCTTCAACCCGGCTTCACAAAATGAATGCCAGAGATATATTTTGCAAGGAAAGAAGATAAAAAGGATACTTCATAACCACAAGACCTAGAATATAAAGGCTTAAGACTCCACATCCTCCATTGCTGTGTCTGCCACATTACTTGTACCCTTCCTTATAAACTGTTTTGCTTTGGTGTGTTGTGTTTTGGCCGAAGTTACATGTCTTGATAATCTTGCATGACAAGTTGTAGTACATGGCTATTTTTACGTTAGCTGCAGTTTGTTATTGGGCAGATATTTAAGCACAGTTTTGGACTTTTATTATTTTGACATTTGGAGACCAATATATTCTTTAATTATCAACTATATTCTTTAAAGCTGCAATGCTTGATCTAAATCAATAATTATTTCAAATTAAAGTTACATAAGTTTAAGATGTTGCAAGTTACGTAGGTTTAAGATGTTGCCTGGCGAAAACAGTGTTTTGTAAGTGTAAGTGTAATCCTGGCTGGTTGTATTTTAGCACAACAGTTTTTGTTCTACTTGTCCATAATCAATATAATCTGCTTAAACCGGCAGCATTATTATTATTATTAGAGCACAGTAGCAGTCTGTGTTTGTGGAACTCCAGCCTGTATATTCAAGAATGTTACTTATTGACACTGCATGAAATTTTTCTCTGAAATTATTTTTTGTATTCTTCTTTCATATAGATTATATATTAGTGATGAAACAGTGGTAGTATAATCTGGAGAAAATAGCTACGCTCAATGTTTTTTGTCATTTATTACAACAGTATGCAATATAATATGTGGAGGTAGACATAATTATTTGGATTAACCCTTTACAGGGCAGACGCTTGTCCGTTTTGTAGCCCTGAACGGGCAAGATTTTTTCAGGTTCTGTAAAATTTTGGGTCGCGTTAGTAAAAACATCACAAATAAGGTGTTAGTCAACCGATTTTAGTTAAATAAACAACACAATGAAGGGAAAAGCATGCAGAATATGTTACTCACGTGATTGTTGCCGGTAATCCATATATGAACACAAATATTTACGAAATACGGCATGTTGTTTGTGATTTTCCGTCATCTATACGGCAATTTACAAACACATTTTCAGAATCATAATCACTTTCTTTAAAGTCCGACTCACGACTGCTAATGCAAAGTAACGCTTTGCACTGATATCTAGCTCCGATTAATAATCAACTTTGTGCCCTTTAATGTCATTTAAATTGAACAGAGCGAAATCTCGGCTATCACTTGAAGAATCGTTGAAATCCATTTTGAAAAACAGCGTAAAAATCCCGAAAACTATAAAAAAAAGTCCGCAACAGTCTGTTCAAATTCATTGTAGCGCGTTTACAAATGGCGGCCACGTTGTCAAGCTATCGGCGAAAGTGAAAGTAGCCGTCGGAAAGCCGAGAGATCGCGTTTTTACAATGCATAATAGTATCGGCCGGAATCGGACACGCTCGTTTTAAGCGATCAGCCGGTATTGGCCGCTATGCCTTGTAAAGGGTTAAAATGTAGCCAATCATATATTTATAAAATTTGCAGATGGTAATAAATTCAGTGCTAAAAATGTCTCTTAAGAACATTTTAAAAAATTTAGTTGCATGTCCTTCACAGGACGTAGCAGTCAACCCCAGCATTTTCGCTGTTCGTGATTCCTGGGCAAATTTTACGTTAAGTAAGTAGTTTGCCATTGCTTTCTGAACGACCAGCTCCTAAACCTTTTTCGAAAAAACCAGCACTGCTGTGTTTCGAACCCGGGTATATGGGCTCACAAACCACGTTCGTAAACCCTTAGCCTCGGCTACCGGATAAGTGCAGGAATTTTGTTATTTATGATATATCTGCTGTTACATACTTTGATATATGCATTGACACTATGAAGTTTATAAATATCATTAAACTTTGCTTTATTTTGTATTATACAATGTTTTTGTCAAGCCATCTGATCTACTTACATATATCCAATTGCAGAAGTCAACATCAGATCTCAGTAAATTATTTGACATGGGGCCTGAACCTGACAGGCGTCCCTTCTTGGAGCGGATTCTTGCCTTCCTGGAAGAAAGCGGGCAGCCAGTCACAGCTCTGCCAATAATCAGCAAGACTCCACTAGATCTGTACAAGCTGTACTTTTGTGTCCGAGAAAAGGGTGGATTTGAAGAGGTATTTTGAAGATGCTTCGTCTGGGTGTACTGTATGTGAGAAGAGTTCTTCTGAATGATTGAGTTAAACAAGGTGTCTAGCATTTTCCTGATATTAGAAAATGTAAGGAAGTGATTTATGTGTTCACAAGCATCTGACCAGCTTAAAAGTTAGGGTGCTTACTTGTGGCAACAGAATCTGGTTTGATACAAGATCACATGTGAAAGCATAACACACCTTAATATGTGTTGTTGTTTCAGCAGTAAATGTTTGTTGGGTTTTAAATAAACAGGGAGACAATGTCAATTTCAAGGAGCAGAATCATAAATGTATTTGATAAGTGGTGTGATGAACTATGTGGGAAGAGCAGAATCAAATGTATTTGATAAGTGGTGTAGATAAACTATGGGGGAAGCACAGAATCATAAATGTATTTGATAACGGTGTAGATAAACTATGGGGGAAGAGCAAAATCATAAATGTATTTATAAGCGGTGTGGATAAACAATGGGGGAACAGATAGATTAAATTAATAAACAAAAAGGCAAGAGGGGCTTTCATAGCACTGGGAAATGTGTGGAAGTTAAATTTAGCACCAAACATAGAATTCTCCGCTGTTAAACCCGTACAACTATTAGTAAAAAAAATGGATAGCAACTAAAGAAATGACTTATAAACTACAAACATTCACTAATTGGTGCCTGCGCAGAATAATGGGAATGAAATGGTTTACAAAAGCACCAATGTGGAGCTCATGGACAGAAGTGAATAAATTCCCGTGAACCAAGAAATGAGGGAAAAGATGCTGGAGCCAAAGAGGACGCACACTGCGAAAACCTGAGGACCATATAAATAAATGCTCTTGACTGGACCCACAAGATAAACAAAATATTGTGTGACCTAATAAACACGTAACATATATAGACAACATATGTAAAGAAACCAGGCAAACAGAGACCACAAGAACACTGCGTGACGAGAACACGGAAGTAGAACCATCTGCAAATCTAACCATTAAAGAACTCCTGTTTGTGGACGACCAAGCACTAATAGCAAAATCAGAAGCTGAATTACAAGACCACCTGAATAGTCTAAATGAAATGTGTAGGGAACATAACATGAAAATTAACACGAGTAAAACAGGTAACGACTGTAACTAAAGAAGAAAAAGCAACAACAATTCACCTAAACGAACATCCCTTAAAACAAGTAAAGAGTTTCAATTACCTAGGAAGTATATCATCATCAAATGGCAAATCAGAAGACGAGATCGAAAATAGATGCAATGAGGCAAATCAACTCATTGGACAAATGGAACCAATGCTAAAAAACAAACATGTATCAATAACTACTAAGAAAGCATTTTACAGCACAATCTTCCTACCAAATGTTACCAGTGCTAAACCTGACAGAAAAAGAGAAAAGAATAATCACAACAGAAGTGAGATTCCTGAGAAGAATACTCAACGTATCAAGGAGAGATAAGATCAGAAATGAAGAAATCAGGACTACAGTGGGGGTTGTAGCTACACTAGATTTTATTAGAAGGCAGCAAGTCAAATGGTTTGGCCCCCCTCTGCTGTGTGTCCACCGTGACGAGGTAGAGGGGCTTGTGCGTCCCAATGACCCCAAGAGCTATGCCGACGGTAGCACAGCTACTGGTAGGGCCACCCATGTCGGACAGGTCAAGGGAGAGGGACCAGATGAAGAGACACACAAACCTGCTGCCTTGTAGGTAGACTGGGGACAGTCAAAGGCTAGGGAAAGCACCCCGAATAAATGTTTGTCGAAATCGGATGTACTGAGCCACAGGCTTGACAAAGCAGTGCAACGTAAAACCTGCTGCCTTGTAGGTAGACTGGGGACAGTCAAAGGCTAGGGAAAGCATCCCGAATAAATGCTTGTCGAAATCGGATGTACTGAGCCACAGGCTTGACAAAGCAGTGCAACGTAACTTAATTCATGATGTCACAAATCAAAATTAATCGTTATGGTGCTAATCCCGTGAAGTCCCATCAGGCGGCGATAGTGCCGGGCCCCCTGCCTCGAGGGGGTCCACCCATGACTACTGGTGGTCACCTTCCCCTGTGCTGTGGAGTCAAGGCACAGAGGAGTAGGTTAAGAGCTATTGACCAAATACCCCGGACACTCAACATACTACAGTGGAATGCCGAAGGAGTTTACAAGAAGAAAGACTCCCTAACACAGCGTCTTCATAAAGATAGAATAGATGTGGCATGCATTCAAGAGACACACCTCAACGCCAATCACAAATTCTCAGTCAGAGGATATCAGGCCACACGGTTCGACCGCGAAGGACACAAAGGAGGAGTTCTAATACTTACACGAAATACAATACCTTGCAGCGAAGTATCTGTGATCTCTGACAACCAAACGGAAATTATAGGTGTTGATATAATGATAAAGGACGTGAAAATAAGAATCTACAATCTGTATAGCCCAGCAGATAAGGACCTTACACTCTCAAACATGAAAATAACTGACACAAACTGCATTATTGTCGGAGACTTTAATAGCCGTTCAGAAAGATGGGGATACCCAGATACTGACAAAAGAGGAGATGAATTGGAGGACTGGGAAATAGACTCAAATCTCCATCTACTCAACAAAGCGGATGACACACCGAGCTTCTACTCCAGAAGATGGCTTACCACTTCTACTCCAGACTTAGCTTTCTGCACAGGAGACATCCTCCACAAAATCGATCGCCATGTGCTGGACCAATTAGCAGGTAGTGACCACAGACCAATCAAGCTTGTAATGAACATGGAGTATGTTCCACAGGAGCAAAAGCCCTTGCCCCGCTGGAATTACAAACGAGCAGATTGGGACAGATTTGCCATACTAACAGACAAATATTGTGAAAACATAAATACACGATATGGCAACATAAAGCAAATGGTGGAAAGTCTAAACAGAGCGATAATACAGGCAGCCACTGAGTCCATTCCTAGAGGAGCGAGGAAAAATTACAAACCATACTGGACTGAAGAACTACAAAGTTTGGAGGACAAAGTTGAAGATGCCAGGAAGACAGCAGAGAGAGAACAAACAATTGAAGCGAATATCTCTCTCAAAGCCATCTCAGCAAAATATAAAAGAACAGTAAATCAAACAACAAGAGATTGTTGGAGGGAAAAAACAGAAAACCTGAATTTTGACAGGGATGGAAACAAACTATGGAAACTAGTGAAAGCCATGAACAATGAAGGACCTAGAAACAAACAAATAACAATTAAACAAGGAAATGCCTTGCTTACAGGAAAAAAGGCTGCAAATGCACTAATGGAACACTATGCAAATGCAAACCACATTGATATTACAACCGAACAGAAGAAAGCAATCAAAGACAAACAGATACATCATAGAAATACAGAGACAGCAGCAGAATATATGATGGCAAATCTAACAATGGAAGAAATGGAACAGGCAATGAATACCCTAAAAAAGAAGAAATCACCAGGAAAGGATGGAATCACAAATGAAATGCTAATAGGACTAGGCACCAAGGCAAAGAAGAAACTACTAGCAGTCCTAAATAACAGCTGGAAGAGAGGAATAGTCCCACAGGCATGGAAAGAAGCTATACTAGTACCAGTCCCAAAGAAAGGAAAAGACCTGGAAGAACCAAATGGCTATCGACCTATCAGTCTACTTAGCTGTGTAGGAAAATTAATGGAACGCATTATCAATGGCAGGCTAACATGGCATCTGGAAGAAAACAAACTCTTAACACCACACCAAGCAGGATTCAGAAAGTACAGATCCACTGAAGATCAAATAACCTATATAGCTCAGGAAATAGAGGATGCCTTCCAAGAGAAAAAGCACACACTAGCAGTCTGGATAGATTTAGAAAAAGCATTTGATAAAGTATGGAAGGAAGGACTGAAAGTAAAACTGCAAAACATGCATGTTTGTGGAAAAATGTATAAATGGATCAGCCACTACCTTGAGAACAGAACTGCCAGGACAAAAGTACAAGGACAAACAAGCAAAATGATGCTGCTGGAGCAAGGTGTCCCCCAAGGAGGAGTTCTTTCACCAACATTATTCCTAGCATATATAAATGACATCACAGAAAATTTTCCAGCCAGAGTACACACATCCTCCTTTGCAGATGACCTAGCCATATGGACATCTGAAGAATATATTAGTACAGCTAACAGCAGAATACAGCAAGCTTTATTAGCGCTAGAGGACTGGTCAAAATCATGGCTAGTGAAGATAAGTGAGGAGAAAACAACATGCACAGTGTTCTCCCTCTCAAAGAAAACTCAGCAACCTAAGCTGGTATTGAATGGAAAAATATTGCGCCATGAAGAAAATCCAAACTATCTAGGAGTCGCCTTTGATCGTCGCCTGACATGGAAGACACAGGTTGAGAAAAATCGAACAAGAGCAAGGCAGAGAATGGCAATCATGAAAAAGCTTGCTGGTACAACGTGGGGAGCAGATGAGAAAGTTCTCAAGAAGTTATATACTGGACGGGTGAGGCCAGTACTGGAATATGGCATTGCAGCTTGGGCAACAGCAGCTAAGTCAAACTTTAACAAAATAAGTAGAGTCCAAAACCAAGGAATGCGAATCATAACTGGAAGCCTGAAGACAACGCCTATTAATGAACTAGAAAAGATCACTTGTTTACAACCAATGCAGGATAGAAGAGATAGCAGAGCCCAGCAACAAGCAGAAAAATTTAGAAGATTGACAGACCACCCTATGTATAACAGATTTAATGGTTTTGGAAAGGGAAGACTGAAGCGTAGCAACTTTGTAGAAACTGCAAAACGAAGGATTAGGGCAGATCCTATACTTAACATATCAACAGTCAAGCCCATATACAATGCACACAAGTTCCCAGCTTGGAGACAGCAGCAACTGCCTGAGATGATAGAAAACATTCCTGGTATTGAGAAAAAGAACACTCAGCATGAAACCGAAAGAAGAGAAATAACCCTAAACTACATAAAAGAACATTATCCAAGCAGGAATTGGACCCATGCATATACAGATGGATCAGCCAAAAATTCAATAGAGAATGGAGGAGGAGGAATTCTCCTAAATTTAAAAAATAGAGTGAAAAAAACACATTCAATGGCAACTGGAAAATTTTCAAGTAACTTCAAAGCGGAGGTAGAGGCTCTGAAAACTGCAGCAGAAATGCTCCTGATGGAGGAAAATAAAGAGAAGCAAATAGCTATCTTCACAGATGCAAAGTCAGCTGTCTCAATACTGAAGAGCAATAACAGCACAGAACTAACTGACCTAAGAGCAGCACTCCATGGTCTATGCCAGAAATCCAAAAAAGTTGTAATACAGTGGATCCCATCACATTGCAGTATACCTGGAAACGAAGAGGCTGACAGACTGGCAAAAGAGGGCGGACGACTACCACAGCCTGACATAGACATAACCTATAATGAGGCAAAGAGGTTGATAAAAAGCACTTATAGAACCAAATGGGAATCAGAGCATCCAGGCCATCAGAAGGATGATGCATATTACAAACTCGACCGAAGAGAACAAGTAGCAATCTTCAGACTCCGCACAGGACATAACAGGCTGAAATACCACTTGTTCAATAAACTAAAGATAGGAGATACCGATGAATGTAATTGTAGAACTGGTAAAATGACAGCAAAACATTTGCTGCAGGATTGCCCAACGTATGCAGAACAGAGAAAGATATGTTGGCCCACACCTGCTTCATTTGAGGACTAGCTCTATGGGGATATCAACAAGCTAAAGTTGACCGCAGCTTACTTTAACTACATACAGGTTGACATTTAAAGGTGCATGAAGACCCAGAGGCATGAAATGGAATATTGCTTGGATAGCAAATCCATTATGTGGAAAGTCTGAATCAAAAGCCCATTGTGTGGGCTTCATAAAAGGTGGAAAAGTGTCCTAGTGGCATGAAATGGAATATTGCTTGGATAGCAAATCCATTACATGGAAAGTCCGAATCGAAAGCTCACTGTGTGGATGTGATCTGCAGACTGCATACTTCTGGTTTCCGGAAGAACAGCCTATGGTGAACGGAAGGCCCAATATACGGAAGTGAGGCTAAGCAGCCATGTGCAGGACGTGACGATTCCTTGGGTGAGCCCAGTACCAGAGCGCTATGTATCGGCTCTGCAAGTATGGAAGCCTCCTTGGATGGCGGGGAATGCCCACGGTCTGCCCCTGCCTTCCCTTGAGGGCTGACCAGGATCTTTGGCTGTTCTATATGGACCAGCTGGGATGGGGGATAACACCACAACAGTGAGAGTCAAACGTCCTAAGAAACCCCCGGGAAGGTTAATCCGGTCAACAAATGCCCACAGAAGTCGGATGTGTCGGCCTAACGGCGCAAGAACGCAGCTCTGCTGTAAACAGGCACAACGCAATCACATCCGGAAAAAAAACTCCGGATGAACGAAGAAGAAGAAGAAGAAATGGTTTGGCCATGCAAGTAGGTTACCAACTAACAGTATACCACAACAAGTAATGATGTACATACCAGAGGGAAGCAGAGGAAAAGGCCAACCACGTAAACGATGGACACAGGGAATAACAGAGTCCATGGGAATATCGATATATGAATCCCACAAGCAGGCACTATCCCGCTGTTTATACTTCACCACAACACTGCAAGATACAAGAGGGAGATGAGAGATGAGAATAAACAGCAGTAAGGATATAACATCTAGTGATAGAACATCAGTAGGGATATAACAACTGGTGATAGAACAGCAGTACCGATATAACAACTAGTGATAGAACAGCAGTAGAGATATAACATCTAGTGATATAACAGCAGTAGGGATATAACAACTAGTGATAGAACAGCAGTACCGATATAACATCTAGTAATGGAACAGCAGTACCGATATAACATCTAGTGATAGAACAGCAGTAGGGATATAACAACTAATGATAGAATAGCAGTAGGGATAGAACAACTAGTGATAGAACAGCAGTACCGATATAACATCTAGTGATAGAACAGCAGTAGGGATAGAACAACTAGTGATAGAACAGCAGTAGGGATATAACAACTAGTGATAGAACAGCAGTACCGATATAACAACTAGTGATAGAACAGCAATAGGGATATAACTACTAGTGATAGAACAGCGGTAGGGATATAACAACTAGAGATAGAATAGCAGTAGGGATATAACAGCAATAGGGATATAACAACTAGTGATAGAACAGCAGTACTGATATAACAACTAGTGATAGAACAGCGGTAGGGATATAACAACTAGAGATAGAACAGCAGTAGGGATATAACTAGTGATAGAACAGCAGTAGGGATATAACAACTAGAGATAGAACAGCAGTAGGGATATAACAACTAGAGATAGAACAGCAGTAGGGGTATAACATTTAGTGATATAACAGCAGTACCGATATAGCTTCTAGTGATAGAACAACAGTACCGATATAGCTTCTAGTGATAGAACAGCAGTACCGATATAGCTTCTAGTGATAGAACAGCAGTACCGATATAGCTTCTAGTGATAGAACAGCAGTACCGATATAGCTTCTAGTGATAGAACAGCAGTACCGATATAGCTTCTAGTGATAGAACAGCAGTACCGATATAGCTTCTAGTGATAGAACATCAGTACCGATATAGCTACTAGTGATAGAACAGCAGTACCGATATAGCTTCTAGTGATAGAACAGCAGTACCGTTATCAAAACTAGTGATAGAACAGCAGTACTGATATAGCTTCTAGTGATAGAACAGCAGTACGGATATTTTTAAAAAGTTAGTTGCATATCCTTTTCAGGACATCACAGTCAACCCCAGCATGTTTTTGCAGTTTGTGATCCATTGGCAAGTTTACGTTCAGTAGTTTGCCATTGCTTTCTGAATTACCTGCATCCATACCATTTCTCACAAACGTACACTAAAAGAATTACATAAAAAAAACGTCTGGATGAATATATATATATATATATATATATATATATATATATATATATATATATATATATATACATATAACAGTTACTTATGTTTCCTTGTTATGGACTTTGACACATCTGTAGTTCAACGCTGCATGCATCCGTAATGAAAAGAGAATGGTTTACTCTCCCCTGATATCTGGATATCTTTTTTTTTTGGTTTTTGACAAAGGCTAAAAAATAAATCGCTCCTATGTGTAAGTTGTAAGAAAGCCCTCAAAAAAATACATTGACAGTTGCATATGGTAAAGAATACCAAATCCATCACTACCATTGGAGATCAGCATGTCCAAATTGATAAAAGCACCGGTTCTTAAACATTCGCTATGCTGATGTTGGAATGGCACGTTCAATCCCTACACACAGTCAGTTGGTCAAAAATGTTGACTTCTCATTCTGACTTGGGGACAAGTACCTCTGAATCTAACATTGGTAATGGGGAAAGCTAATCCACATGTAAAATCAGTTCATTGCACTAGAAGTAGTAGCACATATATGGACCACGCTTGAGTTCAAAGCATGAGAACATTTTAAAAATAAAAATCACTATTATTGAACTTTACCTACCAGCAATAGAATGTTTATAGTTTGATTCTGAAATACACACATGGGAATTCTCATCTGTGCTATTCATATTCAATCTGTGCACTGAGCCGGCACTATCCTACTTATCCTTGAATCCAATCAAGCGTTTTGTTTTTGTTGGGGATATTTTTTTAATTGATAATTTCTACTAAATGATCAAACGTAACAAATATATACATATCCAGGATTAGGATTAAACTTGATGTTTAATGTGCTGTAACATTTTGTTTCCCAGGTAACAAGAAGTAAAAAATGGAGAGATGTGTGTACAGTTGTAAATATTGGCACGTCAGCGAGTGCGGCTTTTACCTTGAAGAAAAACTACATTCGGTACTTCTTTAACTATGAGTGTAAATTTGACAGAGGAGGGATTAACCCTGCACCCATTCTTGCTCAGATGGAGGCTCAGTTGGCTCATAAAAGGGAGCAGAAGAGCAAAAGGGCACCGTCTCCAGGTTTGGCACTTTTTCTAGCTTGAGTAGTAGAACTGGCGAATGTTGAATTGTTGAATGAGTGTTCTGTTAGCTCTGTCTGTCTGTCTGTCTGTCTGTCCTATCTGTCTGTCCCTGTCTCTATGTGTGAGAGAGAGAGAGTGAGTGAGTTATTGGGTAGGTGCATAACCGAAAAATGTGTTTGGTAAAGTTAATGCAAGTGCATTATCAGTGAATAACTAATTCAATACCACAGACTCTGTATCATTTTCCCCAGCAGTGATTGGTGACTACAGAATGCCAGACTTAGTAGTAATAATTTTGTTTCCAGCTTAACTGAAATCATGTTGTGCTCTCTGGGCGGTCAGTGCCAGACTTGAGGCTGCTGTCTCCCTCCCATAATCATGGGCGATTGCTGCGACTCTTGCAGTTTGCCACGATTGTGGCTTCAGTGTTCATTCACAGCGGAGATCATAGTAAATCTTTCCTTCATTAGAGTGTCCAGGGTTCATTACAGAAAAGTAAAGAGAGGCTTGGTCAGCCTGAAGTCCTCTGCAACCTTGTGAAGTTAGTAGTTAGTCATCAGATTACCCTCTTCTAGGCATTGAACCAATCAGCCTATAAGTGCTTGATCCCCTCCTCAGCATCTCCCTCATCATGACGACACCAGTTTTGTGTTGTTTGACTATTCTTCTTTGACCCCTTGCATAGCGTTCTTGTTTGACTTGTTCTTGCATTCTGCTCAAGATTGTAGATTCACAGTTTATTCACCCTGCCTCTCTGAGGATGTCCAGTATATCAGCCGGTCCATTAGTCAAGTGCTTTACACAGCAGCCCAGACCGCAAGCCTATCAGCCGGTCCATTAGTCAAGTGCTTTACACAGCAGCCCAGACCGCAAGCCTATCAGTTTGTTCACTTCCTTTTACACTGAGTGGCTTGGCACAAAATAATGCAGTATACTGTGTTTTGCAATTTATTAGTGTTGATACTATAGTGTAACAATGAGATCGAACAGAGACCAGGAATACAAGTTGGTACTTAATGCAAACAGTCTGTGCTTGGATGACACAGCATTGAAAGTACAAACAAAAATGAGATTCCTTGAATATTAAAAAAATTGGTATAGAAAAGATGGATTACTAGATTAATCAACAAGCCATGTTCACTTATGTTATTGCTGAGTAGACAGATTGATATAAATTCTTTGGTTTAAAGTTGCATATACTTTACAGGGCGTCACAGTCAACCCCAGCATTTTTTTTGGCTGTTTGTGATTTATTGGCAAGTATACGTTCAATAGTTTGCCATTGCTTTCTGAACAACTGGCACTCATACCATTTGATGAAAACTAACGCAAGGCAGTCTGCTGCAAATCGCTCGCAGCTGTGTTTCCAATAGGGATTACATACTGCGTCCGTAACCCCTTCACATTACAATCATTACAGGAAAGACAAATGTCTAGAATAATCAGCAGTCTTGTAGTGTATCTCTCTTTAAAGGGTAAAAAATACCTCAGAAGTTGAAGTGGGGTCATCTAATGGTGAGGGACACTGGTAACAAGGAACGCTAACCCACATGCAAAATAAGTCCAGTGCATTCCTCAGTAGTTGTAACTACTGGTGATAGTAGCATGTGTATGGATTACACTAGAGTACAAAGCTAGTGAACGCAACAAACAAACAAACAGAAAGGTAAAAAATGTAGTCACAATTTGACATCAGTAAATAACACTAACAATGAAGGTGAAGTTTTTCACTCTAGTCTCATAAAGTCATGACTTATGTTTTGTAAGCCCTTAACATCGCACATCACTACTGTCACAGATATTACCTTTCTATGACGTGTGTTGTAAGCCCTTAGCATCTGACATCACTACAGTCATGGATATTACCTTTCTGTGACGTGTGTTGTAAGCCCTTAGTATCTCTCATCACTACAGTCATAGATATTACCTTTCTGTGACGTGTGTTGTAAGCCCTTAGTATCTCAACATCACTACTGTCACAGATATTATCTTTCTATGATGTGTGTTGTAAGCCCTTAGTATCTCACATCACTACAGTCACAGATATTACCTTTCTATGATGTGTGGTGTAAGCCCTTAGTATCTCACATCACTACTGTCACAGATATTACCTTTCTATGACATGTGTTTGTTTCTTACATCACTACAGTCATGGATATTACCTTTCTGTGACGTGTGTTGTAAGCCCTTAGCATCTGACATCACTACAGTCATAGATATTACCTTTCTGTGACGTGTGTTGTAAGCCCTTAGTATCTCTCATCACTACAGTCATGGATATTACCTTTCTGTGACATGTGTTGTAAGCCCTTAGCATCTGACATCACTACAGTCATAGATATTACCTTTCTGTGACGTGTGTTGTAAGCCCTTAGCATCTGACATCACTGCGGTCATGGATATTACCTTTCTGTGACGTGTGTTGTAAGCCCTTAGTATCTCTCATCACTACTGTCACAGATATTACCTTTCTATGATGTGTGGTGTAAGCCCTTAGTATCTCAACATCACTACTGTCACAGATATTATCTTTCTATGATGTGTGTTGTAAGCCCTTATTATCTCACATCACTACTGTCACAGATATTACCTTTCTATGACATGTGTTTGTTTCTTACATCACTACAGTCATAGATATTACCTTTCTGTGACGTGTGTTGTAAGCCCTTAGCATCTGACATCACTACAGTCATAGATATTACCTTTCTGTGACGTGTGTTGTAAGCCCTTAGTATCTCACATCACTACAGTCATAGATATTACCTTTCTGTGACGTGTGTTGTAAGCCCTTAGCATCTGACATCACTACAGTCATGGATATTACCTTTCTGTGACGTGTGTTGTAAGCCCTTAGTATCTCTCATCACTACAGTCATAGATATTACCTTTCTGTGACATGTGTTGTAAGCCCTTAGCATCTGACATCACTACAGTCATGGATATTACCTTTCTATGATGTGTGTTGTAAGCCCTTAGTATCTCACATCACTACTGTCACAGATATTACCTTTCTGTGACATGTGTTTGTTTCTTACATCACTACAGTCATGGATATTACCTTTCTTCTTCTTTGGGTACCTGGTCTGGGGCAGACATCAGGATTATCACTCTCCAATCCTCTCTGTGCACTAACATTTTGCTGATGTTGGTATTGCTTATGCTGTTATAATTTACCCAGCTGTTCAACATTCCATACATATCTTTCACTATCTCCCACTGCCTCTTTTACTTCGTATTTTCCCCACTTTAGGCTAATTTGTCTATTCCACCTCTTTTATGTCCCATAAATTGTATTTATCTAATGGATTTCTTTAGTGATCTTGTAAGACATGTAGCTTTCAATACTTTTTCTTCATTACTTTTTCTTCTCCGTCCATGATATTCTCAGCATTCTTCTCAAAAACAATCTCCACTGCCACCACTTTATTAATCTAGTCATTACTCACCTCTGCCCTGACATATGTGACTATAATGTTGTAACTGCAGTATTTTGTTCACCCCAACAGGTTCAAATTCAAATGAATCATTCCGACCACCAAGTGTCCCCAGCAGTGATTCTTCCTACCAGTCACAAGCCATGCCGCCCCCTTACATGCAGAACCTCGATGGCAATATGACTAACCCACATATGAGTGGAGGTGTGATGATGGGTCCAAATAGTATGATGGGAAGTCCAGGCCCCAATTGTGGAATGAGCAGCATGTTGGGAGGCCCTCAAGCCATGGGTCCGTCTGGGATGATTGGGAGTCCAGGTCCCAACATGATGCATGGGCAACAAGGAATGATGCCATCAAATGTGGGAACAGGGAATGTCATAGGCGGTCACATAATGCCAGGTGGGCCTGCAGGCTATGGAAGCCCAATGATGCAGCATGCAGGAGGACCGGGGCCTCAGGGTCAGACATCCTCTAGCAATGCTTGTGGTCCATCCATCCCTTCTCATGGTGTGTCAACAGCGGGACCTATGCCAGCTCCTGGAGACAGTATCAGTGTTCAGGATCCTTTTTCAGATGAGTCAGGCTACCTACAGCAGCGCGGAGGTCCTCTCCAGCCAGCACTCTCTCCACAGTTGGTATCAGTAGCCACTTCCACCCACGCATCTGGATTTCCTGGCATGCAGCAGAGTAGTATAGGAAGTGCCACAATGACGAGTACCTCAAGCCGGTTAACATTATCTGCTGCATATACAGGCCCAGAGCAACAGGTTGGTGGATTTCCACCAAGTTCCAGCCGACTGAATGATCCATTGTCTGCTAGCGGGGATCATTTTCCATTTGGTCAGCAGTATGAACGACCTGACAGGTTGGTGAGGACATTTCTTGTATATATGGTTTTATTTCTGTTACAGTTTTTGTTGTTTTAGAACAGTGGTTCTCAACCTTTTCGTGCCCATCCCCCCCCACCCACCCACCATATGTTCAGAATGTCATCCCCCTCCCCCCTTTCAAATTTCCTCCCTATAAATCTCCCCCATCCTACACAATATATATAAATATGGAAGCTAAATTTAATAACACATACTAGAACAAGTCTAGACATCTACATAAAACGTGATTTGCTGGTCTTTTTACATTATAAAACGAATTTCATTCGGGCGAGAAGTACAGAACTGTAAAATTTAGAGGGAAAAACAGGTAACTGGTTCTTGTATTAATGCGATCTTGAAATAATCTTAATCCCCCCCTCCTCAACCCTAAAATCACCCCCCCCCCCCCCCCCCCACCCCCCACCCCCTGGAAATTCCCCACCGGTTGAGAATCACTGTTTCAGAAGCTGGTGGTGATGAAAGGATTACAAAACTGGTCTTTCAAATTGGGGAGATCCGAGTTCTCTCATGAGCTCCACAATCGTAATTCTGTTATACCATTTTAGTCTTATGTTGCACAAGCAAAAATTAATGCATGTAGTTTATTAGTAATTTTGTTAGACATTCTCCATGTTTGTGATCCATGCATATTTGACATTAGAGTGAGATATTCTAAGCTTGGTGCCAGATTTACATTCCTTACATTGACTTCCAGTTTCCTAGTGCTGTCTAGGCCCCTCTAGCTCTTGTAGTTTTTAATTTCTGTTTCCCCCAACATTTTTTTCAGTATTGTTACTTATATGTGTATGGTTCCACTTCTTGAAGTAAGGTTTCATCAAGGGAATTTGGGTTATCATTCTGGATTTATTCTTATCGTATTTCTCCTATGAATATTTAGAGCTAATTTTTGTGACCTCCCACCAAGTATCTTGCATCTGATTTTGTGTGTGAGGCAGGGGGCAGTGTCTTCAGCAAAGCCTAGACTATCAAACTGCTCTGTCTGATGATGTCTCCATGATCCAGTCTATGTATGGGGAAAAGGATAAAGGTAACAAAAGATATCCCCTCCGCACTCTTCTTATTTAAGATATATCCATTAGTTTACTGTCTTGAAGAACTCTGCTTTTCATAACCTCCTTTGTTGCTTTTATTCTTCTGTGGAATCCCATAGATCCTCATTAGTTTCCACAGAAATTTCATATCAATATAATAGTTGCAATGAAAGACCTAAATATATCACCAGCACACTGTTTTAACATTACATCTAAAATAATGTAAGCATATTAAAAGGAGCGTTGATTTGAAATCGCCCGTGCCGCACCATGTGTAATTGCATACGTTGAACATGATCATGTCATAGTCATGTGATAAGTACTGACCAATGAATAAAAGAGCAAGTGCTTATCGTCCTATGATGTATAGGTTCTGTTTCTGACCGTGAGAAATTGGCCGGGTTGATCCAAAATCCCCCCAAAGAAGCTCAAAGAGCGGTGATTCAGTTTCTTTCACTTGAAGGATATCGACCAGTGGACATTCATTGAAGAATGCAGGCAGCGTATGGTAACAAATGTGTGTCGAAGACAACAGTGACAGACTGGGCACGAATGTTTCGGAAAGGACGTCAGTTCACGACAGATCTTCAATGGCTGGGTCAAGCGCATATTGTTGCAACAGAAAAAACCATCACCAAAATAGATGCAGCAGTACAGATGAACCGTTGTCGAAGCGTACACTCACTACCGAAAGAATTTGATGCGTCGATTGGGACAATTCAAAAGGTCATTCATAAGAAGCTACAATATCGGAAGATGTATTCACAGTAGGTATCACAGATGTTGACCGACCACCAAAAAGAGGAATGCATGGGATGGTGTTTGAACCACTTGCTGCGTTACAGAGTGGAGGGTGATGCATTTCTTTTCCGCATGGTGGCAGGCGATGAATCATGGTGTCACCACTTTGAGCCGAGCAGCAAAAGAGAAAGCATGCAATGGAAGCATGCTGGATCACCAAAAGCCAAAAAATTCAAGCTACAGGTTTCCGCTGGTAAGGTTATGCTGAGTGCATTTTTTTACCATGAAGGGCTATTGTTGGCCGACTTTAAAGAACCTGGTGTCAACAACAACTCTACCCACTACATGCAAACAATAGACAAGCTGCAAAAGGCCATCAAGAATAAACGACCCGGCATGCTTTCTCGCGGTGTGATTTTGTTGCATGATAATGTCCGCATGTCACAAAGATTGTGCAGGAAGCATTAGCAAGGAAGAAGTGGGAAATTCTGCAACATCCAGACTATAGTCCTGATTTGTCACCATGTGATTTTCATTTGTTCGACCCTCTAAAAAAAGCTCTCAAGGGGCAACGATTTCACACAGATGCAGGCGTAATGTATGTGGTAAACATTTGGTTCAGTGAGCAACCACAATCCTTTTTTGTTGACAGCATTCGCCACCTACCTAAGCAATGGGATGCTTGCCTGAATGCCTGCAGAGACTTCTTCTGACCAACCCATGGTGCATAATTCATTCAAAATGAATGCTTTGTTTAATTCCACAACACCTGTTAATGTTTCTTTCATGCTTTTGTAATAATGCCATTGGAACGGGTTTCAAATGAACGCCGCTAATAGTTTTTTTTTTGGTCTGTTATAGACATTAGTAAATTTAGAAATGTTTAGTCTTTTATCTGTTAACATACTTGACAGTGTGTTCAATTCTGTGTACTCTGTTACTCAGGTTTGATCAGTCCAGTCCTAATATGGGTGTGAGACCCGCCGGCCCTAGTCCTAATATGCCACCATCACAACAGTCCTCTCAACAGCCAGGAGACCGTAGCAGCCCGCAGATGTACCCAGGACCTCGCTTTCCAGGACCTCACCAACCAGTTGGCATAAGACCTCCACAGGGATCTGAACCTACTGGACCATATCCCCAGCAGGGGCCCATATATCAGGGTCAAGGTGCTTACCCAGTACCTCAGTACCCAAACTATCCACAGACAGCTACTGGACCATACCCTGGGCCAAGGCCAGCAGCAGGTGTAGGTGGACTGTATGGAACTCCTAGCAAGCGGTTTCCAGATGAACATGCAGGTATCTTATTTTTATTTTTGGGGTTGTTGCTAGACTTGTTCTTTTCTGTTGTCTTTATACTGTTCTGATACCTATAACTTTTAGCGCTGCTTGATATGTCTGGTCTCTCCACTGGTGCACTTTAGGCCAGTGTGTTTTCTCCTGATCATACGATCATACTCCATTAAGAGAGAGAGTTGTTCTCTCTCTCCTCTCTCCTCTCCCCCCCCCCCCCCCCCCCCCCCCCCCCCACGCCCCAAACCACTCCAGTATGTGTGTGTTATGCCAGGTGTTCTACTCTGGACCACAAATTCTCTTGCCATTATAGAATAGATATAAATGGTTAAAATTACATAAATTATAGCTTCTATTTTAATTTTTCCACATTTGTACCTCTAAGACTTCTGATATAAACTTCATCTGGTTAAATTTGTGTTGTTGACTTTTCTTCACATAACGTCAAAAAATTCTCTCTTGGTGTTTTAGGTGATTGTGTGATACGTAATTTTACCTTAATTTGTTTATAATCTTTGACAATTTAGTCTATTGTAGATTTATTAATAATTCTTTGAAACATATACTTAGAGTAAAGTTTTCAGGGTTTCTAGTCATACTGTATTGTTCACAGCAATAATGTTACTAAATATAGGTAGTCTTATAGCAGATACTGCATTTGGGGTATGCAGAGTTAGGTATTTACACATTATAGGTCACAACTTATGAGGTGTGCAGAGTTAGGTATTTACACATACTAGATAACAACTTATGAGGTGTGCAGAATTAGGTATTTACACATTATAGGTCACAACTTAATGAGATGTGCAGAGTTAGGTATTTACACATTATAGGTCACAACTTAATGAGATGTGCAGAGCAGAGTTAGGTATTTACACATACTAGATCACAACTTATGAGGTGTGCAGAGTTAGGTATTTACACATACTAGATCACAACTTAATTATGTGTGCAGAGTTAGGTATTTACACATACTAGATCACAACTTAATTATGTGTGCAGAGTTAGGTATTTACACATACTAGATCACAACTTATGAGGTGTGCAGAGTTAGGTATTTACACATACTAGATCACAACTTATGAGATGTGCAGAGTTAGGTATTTACACATACTAGATCACAACTTAATTATGTGTGCAGAGTTAGGTATTTACACATACTAGATCACAACTTATGAGGTGTGCAGAGTTAGGTATTTACACATTATAGGTCACAACTTAATGAGATGTGCAGAGTTAGGTATTTACACATACTAGATCACAACTTATGAGGTGTGCAGAGTTAGGTATTTACACATACTAGATCACAACTTATGAGGTGTGCAGAGTTAGGTATTTACACATACTAGATCACAACTTATGAGGTGTGCAGAGTTAGGTATTTACACATACTAGATCACAACTTATGAGGTGTGCAGAGTTAGGTATTTACACATTATAGGTCACAACTTAATGAGATGTGCAGAGTTAGGTATTTACACATACTAGATCACAACTTATGAGGTGTGCAGAATAGGTATTTACACATTATAGGTCACAACTTATGAGGTGTGCAGAGTTAGGTATTTACACATACTAGATCACAACTTATGAGGTGTGCAGAGTTAGGTATTTACACATATATGGAAGGGGTTATGCCTGGGAAGAGAGGAAGAGGAAGGCCAAAGAGAAGATGGGTGCAGGATGTGGCAGATGATCTCCAGATGGGTGTATCGGACGCGTGATATCTTACTTATGATCGAGAGTTTTTCCGGAAGGTTGTTATGGGAGCGAGGTACTGCTAAGGACATGCTACTGAATGAATGAATGAGGTCATAACTTATAAGGTGTGCAGAGTTAGGTATTTACACATTCCAGGTCAAAACTTATGAGGTGTGGTTGGCCAGGTTCCTTCCTCATTTCATTTCTTTCCCAAACTATCCACAGTTAGAACATTCTGAAAATTGTCTAGTGCCCTTTGTTGTGAGGCTGTGCCTATTGATGTGAGGCTGCACCCATTGTTGTGAGCTGCACCCATTGTTGTGAGGCTGGGTCGACCGTAGAGTCACACCTGTTGGGGAACAGCCCTGGCACTGCTGGGGCTTGAATCTGACACTTTGACCAGATTTGACCAAATGTGAATGATGATGTTTACTATACAATTAGCGTTGCATGCATTTGGATAAGATGAAACTTGCTGTGAAAGTTCAAATGTAATGAAAGGCATATATACTTTACATGATTCCATTTATTTTGTTGATTATTTTTAGCTAATCCTTACACATGCATTTTGACAAATGAATTATGAGAGTTCTTCAACTCTTTGGTGTTTTTCTTTTAACATTATTCTATCTTTTTCCAATGTGGAGCCTTTCATTCCATCTCATGTTTGACACCTGTTGTTTTCATGAATTCCCCCCTTCAAAATTGTTTATAACCTCTCATTGAACAGCACCAAATCAGTTTGCAGACTGGCCTAATCCAGGCTTGGCAAGTCATGTGAGTTACCCATCGGCACCTCCAGAGAGACAAGCTCCATCACCAGATGGTATGTATGCAGTACTTCTTTTAACTTTGTCTTATCTCTTGATGTTTGTCACTTCATCATTCCGCATTCGTCAGCTGACATTTCCAATTCCAGAGTCTTAAACATCGTTTTATACATACATACACACATCAGCTCAAGGCCTGTTCATAATGTATGTGACATTTAGCCACAATAAAATACAATGAACTCACCTGGAGGTCTGAAACATGAATCCTCTTTAAAGTACTCTCCTTGAGATTACACACTTCTCACAGCAGTTCCACCATTGATGGAGCATTTCAGAAAAGCCTGTGGGAATGAAACGTGTCTTCTCCTGTCGAACAGGGTGAGGTGTGAACAATGGGGATGCAAACGATTGGTCCTGTGTGTATCATTAACTTGGCAGCTCCATCATGACAACACAGCCGCTCGTGCTGCCTTAGCTTTCTTGCAAAAGTGTTTGATACCATCCTTACAATTACATTTGTTTGATTATTTAGCATTCTTTCCATTTGTTAGTGACACTGCCTAGTCTTGGCACTTCCTCAACACACACTGAAATATTTGACCGGTGAATTATCATCATGTGCCATGCCAGTAAGCTTAGGCTGTAATTTTTTGCCATTTCACACAATCTCCAGTCTTGATTCAGGTTTGTCTTCTTCTTCCAATTATGCCATGGGTATTCAAGTTAATTTTGTCTCACCCTACAAATCTTGACTGTCTACGTCTAATTTTTCTGATCAAGCTTGTTTTCATTTGCCTAGTAACGCTGTACATGCCAGTGAAACTCTTGAATTTTTTAAACCATCCTCTGCTGGCCTTTAAATCACTAAGCACACTAGCACTCATCTCAGGCATTTTCTTAATGACATCATCATACAACAGTCTGGCCTTTTCACATATGATTGCCACCAAAACAGAATCGCCATCTGTTTTTGATTTAACCAAATTATTAATAACTGTTTGACATCTTCAGTTATTTGCGATCTCGGTTTCATTAGCACCATCATGCCTTTCGCTACATTAGCCTTTTTTATTGCTTCCTTTTTCGCTGCAATGGAAGTTATCGCGGACAGCGACTTCCCATACATGCTGCCGATTTTAGCAATCTTAATGTGCTCTTGTATTTTTAAACGATTTCCTCCTTCTTCGAAGGGCTGCTGGCTCTGGAAACTTTCTTTGGATCCATGATGGAGCTAACAGGAAAGAGTTAACTTATTAGCAAGTGATGCTCACGCAACAGGAAACAACACCTAACTAAGCAGATGAAAGCGTGGGTCCCTTTGCTTTTACAAAATTAGCAGTGAGGTCCCATGGCACGCTGACAAAATCGATGGCAACCAATGAAAACTCAGGCACATTTTTCACGGAAAATATCGACAAAAACCAAGGTTTTACTGTATTCATGTAGATAAAGATGCTTAGGATAATCACAGCATGACCGAGAATGTAACACAAGACCACAGATATAACAGAGAATGTAACACAAGACCACCACAGACTACTTGAAAACAGATTCATGATAGTGACTGGCAGTAGCTAAAGAACTGGAACACCAAAACAAGCATTGCAGCTTCAAGAAATGGTAGCTGTTAAACATGTCCCTAAGTCTGAAGTCAAGGTATGCCTATATATCACAAGGCATACTTTAGAATTAGGTTATAGTTTTAAAGAAAAAAACGCCAGTAAAATTCTTTTATCGTCTGTTAAATGTATAGAATACACATGTACTAGGCTAGAAAATACATGGCGCCACTTAAAATATTTACCCGGCGCCTGAATTTTTATGTTTTCTTAGCCTGTATTTGCAAAAAAAATGAAAATATTTTTGCTTTTCCTGCTACAGATCGAATTCGTGATGGCGGGCAGTGGTCACCCATGCAGAGATCTAGAATGTCACAGAGTGGGCCAGGATACTTGTCACCTGCCCCGTCTTCAACCCCACCCATTGGTCAATATGGTCGACCGGTGACGCATGTTGGCTCCCCTCAGACTAGAGAGACATCTAGAATTCCAACTACAAAAGTCCCAGTAAGAGTTTAACCTTATTTGTTCATTGTCTTATGGTCTGTATGAATTCAATTGAGATATTATTGAAGTGTAGCTTTTGAAACAAGTAAAATAACATTTGGCATGCTGAATGAAGATATTTTAAGCACTTGTATATTTGAATCGGGAACTGCGCAAGTGCAGTGGCTGGTACTCTTCTGGTGGTCATGAGTTTGCATCTCTATTGAGGTGGAGTTTAGAAAACGGACCTGAGGTCCCAACTCTACCCAACCTAAAATGGGCAGCTGGGAAGTAAAGGTGGCCAGTGTGGTGTTGACTGCATCACCTGTTGAATCAATTGGTCTATACAAATGTGGAGCTAGCACTATATACCTGAACTAGTCCAGGTGTGTCACATGGTTCTTTACCTTGACCTGTGATATTCCAACAGCTATTTCATAGATAAATATGTATCTTGTCTCATGTTTCAGTTGTGTCTGCACAATTGATCTTTTCCAATGTTAATTTGTTATATGAGTGATCCAGTATCTTCGTTTTTAACAATTTTTTTTTAAAAGGGTGGTTGTGTGTTAGTAACAAAAAGAGGAGAGGAGTGGAGAAAGAGAGATTGGATTATTTCATGCACTCTGTGACATTTCAAAACATTCACCACTTTCTAATGTTTGTGACCTGGTTTTTAAAAATAAAGTTATATTGTTGTTTCCAGTGCCCAGTGGGTATATTGTTAGTATACATCATAACTGTTCTCTGGAATAGCTTTTGGCTAGATTTATCTGTTTGATAGAAATTGCTGATAGAAAAGTGACACTGTTTAAGTTTTCTGTTGAGTTAGACTTTTTAAAAATGGGACATGCATATTGTATATTGTTTTTACCCAGGTTTTATGGCTTCCAATAATTCTCTCTCTCTCTCTCTCTCTCTCTCTCTCTCTCTCTCTCTCTCTCTCTCTCTCTCTCTCTCTCTCTCTCTCTCTCTCTCTCTCTCTCTCACTCACTCACTCACTCACTCACTCACTCACTCACACACATGTATCAGTTTTGAGGTATTGATTGTTAAATATCTTTTATTATTGTTGTGAAAGTAACTATGGTGTAGTTATTTGTTTGTTTAATAGTGTAGAAGCTCCACTTTTCTGCTAAAACTGCTATTTTCGGCCTGTTCTTAATTTTCTTCACATTAGTGAACAATAGCTTTAAGGAAACTAGACTTGACACTTATTATCTTCAGGCTATTTTTGTTAGAAAAAAACTTGTGAAAATCTTACATAAAATATAGATACAAATTGCCTATGTAAATAGTCATATACTTTGTTATATACATGTGGAAGTGTTGAAGATATTATTTTAGGCACGTTTTAGAGATGAAATACCTCTAGAGATTTATATAAGCAGAGACTGAATCAGGTATAATGATTTTAGGAAACAAGTTGATCTAATACCTGTTCATCTAAAGACAGCCAGCAAAATGGTTTTTCACCAACAGCTATTTCCTCACAAAAAGCATTAACGATCAGATAAATTGTAAAAAATCAAAAAGAAAGACTGCTATAGCAAAAGATGAATGAGTCTTCATATATTCTAGGTCAAGGGTAGGGTGGGGCAACCAGCCCTTTTCTTTGTCCGCACCTGTCCTGTCCAGAAAATGCTCAGATATACATTTTATGAGACTGTACTGAAGGGTTTGCTGATAAGGGAAGTGGTCATTCCTGTAACTGCTGGAAATTGAACACTGGATGGTGAGGGGGTAATTATGGTGTCCGCTGAGGCTAGGAAGGTACTAGGTTTAATCTCCCACATGGCTGGAAATTTTCCCAAGAACTACGGGTATCTAATCATATCAGATGTTCCTCTTATCTCTTTTGTAATGATATCGGATACCTAGCCATCTTAGAAAAGGGCGAAAAGCAGGAGGTCCTGTGTGTAAGTTATGCACATTAACTATTCCAAGGCAGTTGAAAATCACAGTAGGGTAAAAGGTCACATCCCTGGCAATAAATTGTTAGGAAAGAAAACCTACCCACGGGAGATAGTCCATTACCTTGGATGGAATCTGTCTAGATGAAGCTGAAGCTAATCTTACACGTTAGACAAACTACATTACCCTCGAAAGAGGAACAAATAACAAAACTGGCCCACTGCAGTCAGGTAAATAGTGTCCCATAGTGTGGCACAAGATTAAGCAAATCATCAAATAATCCTCGATGCTACTGCCCTTAGATAAACTGATAAGAGTTGCAAATTTTAGTTTCCTGCATTAATATAAAGTTTATATATCACTCTTGACTTCAGTAATATTGTTACTGTGAGAGCACTATGAATTTCTTTTTAACATCATCCTCCTGTCATAGCTGATATTGAGATATACATTTATCATAGAGCCAGCGTATGATTTCAGTGTATACTCTTTAATCATTTGACTATTGTTTTTCTTCAGATCAGTGTCTTTGGGTTTATATCTACCTAATTTGTAGGTCTGACTTGTTCACCCTGCATGCTGAGTACATCCACAACGCAGTTCTTTTACCATATAATGCTTTTCTCTTTTGTGAGATAATCATTTGTTTGGTGACAATCTTAACCAAAGCCACAGCAGTCTGAGCTGAAATTGTGTCTCAACATTGTTATATCTCTGCTGTTTGGTGACATATTGTTTCTAGCCTTCAATAGATTTCTGTTGTTTCATGAAATAAACATATTTCTTGCCCACAACAGATATATGTTTTGTGCGTGGAATTAATGTTGTTTCTTACATAGGGTTAAGTTAACTTTGGTTCTTGTATAGTTCATTTCTGCTGTGTAATAGAATAATCATTGTTTCTGGCATAAAAAGACCTTTGATTTTTGATAGCCTAAACACTGTTTTTTGCCTAAAACGTATCTGTCAAAGTGAAATAGTTTTATGCTCAGTCTTCACCATGTATCTAAAAATCAGGTAAGGTAAAGATAGTCACAAGATAAATACGGCCATCTTGCCGTGATGTGCTAAGCCTTCACATATGCCAGGACACAACATAATGAGATGGGGCAGCCTGCTCCCTTCCTCATCGCTTTTATGTCCCAGATATTTCCTACAAGAAAATGATCCAGTACCTACTTCGTGAGGCAACGTGAACCTCCAAGCCGTACTGTGTTGTGTCACTGCTAGGGAGGTAAACCCAACCACAGTCTTGGTAAGAAAGACTAATCTCAACGCCATTGTCCCTCCCGTGAAAATAATTAGTTGTGAATATAAAGTAGTATTATTTTACCCTCTCTTATAATTTAAAAGTGCTAAATTAATGTCTTGGTGTTAATATTGAGTGGCCATTGGTCTTTGGTAGTTTTCCGTGAGCTAGACAGTTGTCTTTATGTTTAATATCCATGAATGCTGTATCTCCTCTTGGTGGGTTGGAAGTATGCTCTTAATGACATTTTTGTATAAATAAAAATTCAGCACTTTTTTTTTGTAATCTACTGTCGTATGTACTCTCACATGCACAGTTACTGAATTAAAGTTTTTCCCCCCATTTCAAGCCTGCGTATGGAGGTCTACCAGCCACATCTTTGACAAAGAAGGAGGTGACCTTTCCTCCCGACTGTGTGGAAAGTGTACACATATCCACCACTAAGAGGAAGAAACTGACCAGCAAAGATATTGGTAAATAGTTAACAGTTGTGTATGACTGCAAGCTCTACCAATAGATTGTTAGTCTTACAGTTAAGCTTTACTTACTTGAGTAGTGGGTGAGAAAGTTTTCTTGAAATTAAAAAGTAAAAGTTTTTTGTCAGATTATGTTTTATTATGTAACTTGACAAAGTTCTTTAAATTGTAAGTGAGACAGTTTGTCACAAATAGTAAATGTTTTAACTGTGATAGTTATGTTAGATTTTGATGCTTTATGTTCATGGCCGAGTTATTTTATGGTTATTCTTTGTCATTTCCAGCACCCTTTGAACCCTGGCGATTGATGTTGTCCCTCAAGAGTGGACTGTTGGCAGAGAGCACCTGGGCTCTGGACACGCTGAACATTCTTCTGTATGATGATAGTACCTATGGCTACTTCGGCTTGAACACACTACCTGGTCTACTGGAGGTGCTGACGGAGCACTTGCGTCACTGCCTCATGCAAATGTTCAAAGAGTTTCAGGATCTAGAAGGTCTTTCACACAAGCCCAGGAATCAGAAAGTGCTGAAACATGAGTCGTCACATTTATTGAAATCGCAGAATCAGGAGTCTGAAGAAGTGAAGGATAAGTTGCTGTTTCATTTGTCAGGTTCCAACTACACCATGCTGTCACGGAAAGGTTTACCTGTCAAAATCGACCAGAACCCAACAGACAGCTGCGTTCTAGAATTCAAAGACTGGGATATTTTCTCAAATTTTGACTCCAAACCAGACTATTGGTTATCCGGTCATGGAGATATTACGCATCATATTCTGACACATCTAGAAAGTGACAATTCCAGCAAATTTCTTTCAGTGCAGTTTAGAAGAAAACGAACCAGAGAACAAAGTAACGCCATGGACAAGTTATCTCAAAATTGTAGCCATTCTGAAGAAGCGTGTGAAAGTGTTGCCACAAAAGAAGTATCACACTGTGAAAGCAAACTGTTTGTTGATAGTTGTAAGGAGGAGATAGAAATGACTGATCTGAATAGTGTGGTTGAGGAATCTAGGTCATTGACTGTTGAAAATGCTGGACTGACACATTGTGAAAACAAAACTGGTGCTGAACTACATAACACTGCTAGAGATACTTTAAACTCTGCGGCTAATCATTCCAACTTGTGCAATGGTGATAAAATATGTGGGGAGAAGTCACTTCTCAACAGTGATTGTAATTTTATAAAAAATGAACCTTCAATCTTGACTGAATCTGACATTCAAAACCAGGCTGATGTAAAGAATGAACAATTAAAGTTGAATTTGAAAGACAGAGAAAACAGGGGTGAAGTGGAAAATGTGAATGTTGAACATATTGTAATAGAAAAAGTGAATCTATTTAAGTATACTGAAAAATGTGATAATAATGTTGATGGTATTGAAGTGAAAACTGAGGAAGGAGAGGTTAGTCATTCTGGTAGTTCAAAGCCATGTGAAAATGGGGACAATGAGCAGCCAAAACTATCGCCCATAGCTAACCACCTGAACTCTGACAACTCTCTGTTGAACGACAGTGAAGTTAAAAACTCCAGTGAAACACCTGTACAGCAGGCAGCTAGTATGGAAAATGACAACTGCAGTAATAGTTCTCCTCCGGTGCTGAAAGCTGAGTGTTTAGATAGTGATGAAGATATGACCCAAGGCAGCAGTGAGCCCATGAACATCTCAGTGGATGACGGCAGTGCTGAACTCGGCATGGAAACAGGCACCAGTGCTGCGGTAGGCGTTTCTTGTGTTGATCAAACATATGGGGAAGCTGAGAGAACTGTTAGTCAGGAGGAGATCAACACTGAGCAAGTGTTGCATAATTGTTGCAGTACAACATTACTGACAGTTGGTTGCTCTAGTGATGCACTTGTAACTGTTAATGCGAGCTGTGTATCCGAAAGTGAAGAATTATCTGCCAGCATAGTGGCTGAATTGGTACGGCAGGATGAGAGCATGGAGGAGGAAGCATTCCAGAGAGATGATCCTCCTCTGTGTGTCACCCCAGAAAGCCGAGATGAGCTGGGCCGTCGATGTGTATGCATATCCAATATTATTCGCTCTCTGTCATGTGTTCCTGGAAACGAGGCTCGTATTTCTAGACACCCAGGCATTATGAGAGTTCTTGGACGATTACTTCTGCTCCATCACAGACACCCAGCCAAGCTGCCACGCAAGAAGCTGCCATGTGGGGATGAGGAGGAAGAAAGAGAAGAGCCTCCTCGTATTTATGATGATGAGCATTGGTGGTGGGACTATCTTGATCAGCTTCGAGAGAACACGTTAGTTACCTTAGCTAACATATGTGGTGATCTCAACCTGGGAAACTTTTCGGAACAGGTCTGCTACCCTCTCATAGAAGGTCTTCTTCACTGGGTCATCTGTCCAGCCTCGGTAGCCAGAGACCCGCTTCCTACTCTTCCTCCAGGATCTGTACTCTCTCCACAAAGACTTGTTTTAGAGGCTCTTTGCAAACTGTGTATTCATGAGATTAATGTTGATCTCGTACTGGCCACAGGGCCTGTTAAGAGGATCATTGACCTTTTTAATGTGCTGGTCCATCTGTTGGCTGACCGCAGTCATCAGATCACTCGAGAATTTTCGGTGGTGCTTTTGTCCCTATTGGTCACAGGTGAATCGAGTGCGGCTAGAATTGTAGCTCTTCAGCACCCATCAGTATCTCTCCTGGTAGACTTTCTGGAAATTGCGGAACAAAATGCGCTGACTGTTGTTAATCAGCAGGGACTGGAAGTTTTGCAGAGCAATCCAGAAATAATGGGAACATCGCTAGACATGCTAAGAAGAGCTGCCACGATCCTGCTCAACATGGCACGTGTTCCAGACAACCGCAAAATGTTCATACACCAGCAAAGTCGACTTTTGAACTTAGTCATGTCTCAGATCTTGGATCAGAGCGTGTCCAGCACGCTGTCGGAGGTTTTGTTTGAGTGCTCTCAGTGTTCATGACATCAGTGTACAAATAGCACAATTTGCCCATCTGCTGCTGAAATACAATCTTCGAGCATCGAGCCAAAATGTCTGTGGTGTTCTACTCATACATGGTGATCTGCATTGAGTTTCATACCTGAGGTTTATGATATTATTCGGTTATGATTTGAGGAATATATTACGTCGCTTGTAACTGTTCATTTTCTAGGATATTCAAGAATCACTTAAATATTTCTAAAAGTTGCCAGTTTTACTTGTGTCTGGCAAGAGCATTTCATGTTTGTTTGTATCTGTGTTTGTATGACTAAATATTGCACTTGTCCGTGATAACAATTTTGGGATATCTAAGTACACAATTTGTATGTTAAAGAATATCAATTGTCTATTACGGCCTAAATAATTATTGGACTTTTAAGAAGTCCAAACATGTTTCTGTATGTTATAAATATGTTTATATTTCCACACAGAGCTATATTTGAATAGCTCTTTAATAAGACTGTAAGTAACCTATATATATATATATATTATATATGTTGTTTAGAATTAGGGGTCTGTTAACCCGAACACACAGGCACATACTGAGAGATACATGTGTATTGTTGAATGTCATGTTTTGAATGAATACCATGTGTGAACAATATTTTGTCTTTGAATTTAATTAAAGTTGTTGATTTTTTATTCATTTCACATTTGATATATCACTGCCTGAAAAGAACTGGAAAAAAATGTATTTGCTCAAACTTGTTCCTTTGTGTTTAAAATAAAATGTTATTTAATTGTTCTTTGATAAAAGATTGCAATTGTGTATTTTAACTATTGCTCATTAGAATCACACTATGAGATTTTGCTCTGTATAGATAACTCGGAACTGCTGTAGAGGTTATATTTTAAAGCATATTGACACACAGGTCTATTTGTACGTTTGTTTAATTAAATGTTCAAATATTAACTTGATGCTGTAAAGAAATTAATGTTGAACTGTTTTGTCACCACATGAATATTCCAACATGTTTGTGGTGAGTTGCAGAGCTAGAATTATGAACGGCTGACAGTTTGCAGAAACTTCACTTCGGGCTTCAGGCCTGATTTGAGACATGATATAAAAACTGGCGGAGGATCCACAACTGGAGAAGCTGATTTAAGTGGATAGAGAGTATAGGATCTGAACACTCAGTAAATAAATAAATTTTTTGCATATCCTTTACAGGATATCGCTGTCAACATCAGCATCTTTCAGCTGATTGTTGATTTCTTAGCAAGATTATGCTCAGTAGTTTGCCATTTCTTTCTGAGCGACCAGCTCCATACTCTCTCATAAGTCACTGGCGTGACTCGAACCGCTTCCAATTCTCGTGAGCTCAAGTCAACCACGAGAGTATTCGGGGTTACGGAGAAAGCTGCTAACCCCTCTACCAGAGAGACCGGTGAACACACAATACTTAGGGGAAAATATAGGCAGGTGTTTAATGAGACTGCCATCAACATTTGAACTCTTTATTCGCTACTGAAGAAGGGGATAGAACATTAGTAGGAATGTCCAAAGTGCAGTGATGTTGTTTCTTAAACTGTTACATGAGACATCTGGTCAAGCCTGTAGGTTAGTGCATCCAATGTTCACAGGTATTTCTCTTATTTGCCTTTTCATGACCTTTGATAGTCTCTACCTGCAAGGTAGTAAGAGTGTCTCTGCTAGTCTAGTCCTAATACCATGGCCTGTCAGATGTGATGTCTGATGTAGCTCTAAGGATTATGGAGAGAAAAAAGCAAGCTTTTCTGCCACTGCAAGGCGGAGAAATAGGATAATGGAAATATTGATTCCACAAAATGAAATTCTCTTGGATATTTGAGGAAGATAGTCATTAGCAACAGTCACAATAATCTTTTAGCCATCAGGTTTTGTATTTCACCACAATAATCTGTCAGTATAATTTCTTATTTATTAATATTTTATTTTTTAAAGACACATATTTTTGTATGTCATTTCAGGAGCGTTCCACACGAACTGTTACCTTTTTTTTTGTCAGACATACCATTGTGAGGACCTAGTGTTTCCATAATGGACAATCATGCAATTTTGTTTTAAAATCCAGTTTTCCATGGTTGGATAGTGGGTTTATGTCTCATTTGAGGATAGATGGTTTTCTGTCCCTATTCACATACATTTCTGGGGTTAACTCAAGTCTCATTAAATTGGTACCAGATACTCACGAGTTCTTCTTTGTACAGTATGAGACATCAAACTGAATATATTTATAGAAAGCAGTAGTCAACTTTAGATTGTCAACATCTCTGCAGTTATTTTCTTCAAATGTTAGCCCAGAATAATTTTGTGTGTTTTGCATATGTTGGACACTTGCAGCGAATGTTTAGTCCTCATTTTATCAATTTCAATTATATTTATCAGTATCTTTTATCTTTGTCTATTAAACAAGTGATATTTCAACCTAGTATGTCCTGTGAGCCTGAAGATTGCTACCTTTTTTTTTTCATTCAAGCTGGTAATATGCATCATCTCTCTGGTCACCTGGTGCTGCGATGCCCACTTGGTTGGTTCTATATGTTTTTTATAAACCCCTTGGTCTCATCATGGGTTATTGTTAATCGACAGATCATCTTCGCTGCACATAGAAAATTAAGTTCATTAGTGATTGAATCACTTTCTCAGTATATCACTTAACGTTTAGTGGCTGCAGGCACCAATTCCATGTGGTTTTACTACTGTGCTTTGGCCCCATGCATAGCCCTCTTGTCCAGCTTAACTCCTCCCCCCCCCCCCCCCCTTTTTTTTTTTTTCTCGCTCGCTTTGAACTCAAGCAGAGTCCATACACACTATTTATAGTGGTGATGAACTGAATTTTGCCTGTGGATTAACTTTCCCTATTAACACTGTTCCTTTCAGACGAACCCACTCTGACTTTAGAGGTACTTGTAATTTACGTCCCCAAGTCAAGAACGACAGGTCAACATTTTAGTCTAACTGCTTTCTTATCCATTCAATCATGAGGACCTGCCTTAACCCCTTTTGACTTGATGTTCTTGCAGTCTATATAGAGTTGCAGATTCAGTCATCACTTATTCATTTCTTCACTCTTCACCCTGTCTGTCTGAGGGCATTCAGTATAACAACCTTGTCCATTGTTTGTCTGTGTTCCAGGCTGAGCAATTCTATTCTTTTTGGCATTTTCCCTCTTTATCATAGGGCAGTATTTATCTGGCCAAGCCCTTTCTACCTCATTGTTCCATGAGAGAAAGGGGTTGTTCCCAGCATTCCCTACTGCTGTATTGGATATCTGCACTTATTTTATCCACCTCATCCTTTCTTGTGCTCTCATATTTGAAAGGCTACCCCTTTTTCTTGTGCTTCCAGGATCTGCCTTTCTTCACCATATGCTGCAGGAGTGGTGGCACTGCCATGTTGTCCCGGGGCACCCCACCGCATAATGCATTGAGTGGAGGGGAAACCAATGCCACGTCAATAGTACTGTCCTCATCCCCTACTGGGCTTGCTATTCTGATGACACAGCCACTGTTGGTGCAAGTGAGTTCTATGGAGTTCGAGCACCTTGTCAAGTTCCTCCCCTTGTGTGTTGGAAGAAACATTTCCCCATGATCTGCGTGTAGCGTTGAAATCACAATAGAAAATATTACTCCGAAGGCATAATTTCATTAAGATACTGTCACCTCTAGGAGGCTACTTTGCATTGCAGGCATAAACATTGACTAAATTGGAATAAAATAGAAAGTAAACTGGCATTGAGAAAATACCTATGCATATCTACATTAAAACATTCTCTGCACTAATAAAATAAATATGTACTGATGCAGTATAATGCTTCATTGATGAACACTTTTCTTCATTGCTGCTGTTTTGAATAAAAGTTAGCATTTTTATGCTGTTTGTAGAATACATAGTCTCCCCATTGGGTACCTTGACCACGCAATTGCAAATGCTTCATGTTTTGGTGTTGAACATTTCATCTCTGGTGATGAGATTTTTCTGCTCACAAGGTGCATGAAACCATTGTGCTCTTGCTTCAGACATCCACCAGTTCCTGTTAAAGACAATCAACACAGAGTAACTGGTAAATCAGGTTTGGACGGATTACAATGGAGTGACTAGAAATTAACTTGTAATATTCTTGAGTGATTTCCCCATATTCTGGTGTTCATGTGGCTCTGTTTGGTCTGCCCTTCTGTTTCAACTCTGACAACATCAGTATAATAGGTGGGGAAAAAGGTGCTCATGGATATGTAAGAGAAGCTTGCTAGCACAAATAAATTTATTTCATAGTTTTATGTCTCTGAACGTCTAAACATGTCTTGACTTATCTTTTCTCTGGTTTGTGTGGCTCACTATCAGTGACATGTCCAGGAAAAAATTTCTTTATATTTGAAATTTAGGTGGCTTAACAAAGTATGTTGTCTCAGGCTCTCAAACAGGCTGTAACCCTACAGCTTGATCTGCCTGGTTTTTGCTGTAAAGGCAAATGTCATTGATGTAATTTATAATGTCCTTACATCCCTGCAAAATTGTCTTCACCATCTTAATAAAAGTCACTGGTGAATTAACTAGGTGAAACGGCACAGACTTCCATTGGAATCCCGTTTGGTGGTGGCATAAACTGTTAATGGTTTGCCAGTTTTGTTCAGGATGTTTGTCAGTGCGAAGACTGGCTTACTAAAATACTTTACAGATACTATCAACATCAGTCAGGCTTCTGAACCTTGGTTTCAGGGTAAACAATAGTGACACTGTTTAGCCTTCTAAAATTAATATACATATTAATTTATATTCTTTTTATTATTACCAACCACCATTAGACATAAGTCTGGAGATTCTGATGTAAAAAGTGTCCCAATTGTCCAGTAACGCTTTCACTGTCACTCTATCCACAGTTAATCTGTAATGATGTGGGATAGGTTGTGGTTGAACTCTTTATATTCAGTTAACTTGATGTCCTGAGTCATCAAGACCATCTTACCTTGTGCATTAGTTAGGACATCAAAATATTTTTCAAACAGATTGAGGAGTCTAGTCCGTGTGTTTTCAGTGGTGATTGTCACATTTTCCTATGCCTCTGTCTGTTTCAGAGAAACTAACAAAAAACTACATTATTAACAAGTCACCTTCAGCAATTACTTAAGAGGTAGCAGTATGTTGTATATCAACATCAGTGATTGATTCCGTCACTGGCTTTGGGATGATGGTCTACATGCGACTTGCCCACCTCCTGAGATCCCCCCTATATAGTATCATATATGTTTACATTCAGCATCTCTCTCTCTCTCTCTCTCTCTCTCTCTCTCTCTCTCTCTCTCTCTCTCTCTCTCTCTCTCTCTCTCGTTAGAATAGATATTCGTTGCAAGTTCTTTGGCTCGATATGATTGTGTACTTTCTCTTAAGTGTGTTTGCTTCTTTCAGTGACACCCTGTGGTGAAAGTGTTCCCTGTAGTTGCTGCCTCATTTCCTGCAATAACACAGTGCAGAAATCCCCTGCAATATCCAGTGTATTGTTGGCAGACCTTTAAAGCTGGTGAAATAATACAGAGCAGCTGCCCAATTCTGTGTTATTAGCACCCATTGACAAGCATCAGTATATGCGATAATACAAACTAATATTACTGGATAATACAAACCTAACTGCCATATTGTTTTGGAACCAAGTTAGATGTATCCGATGCTGGAACCAAGTTGATCAGTTTGACTCAAGTCAAGCTAGTGCTGAACTATAACCCATGCTGTGAAATTGTTGGGACCCATATATGGCTAGCTGATTTGTATAATAACCTTCCTTCTGACATCTGCGCTCAAGGCAGCCGCCTAGCTGGCCTAGTAAAGAACCTAACCCTGAGTGGAATGTGTATAAGCAAAGCACATTTCAGGTTGGCTGGTGTGTTCCATCTGCTAGAGAGTTTTTAATGATGCATTCTTTTTCCCGCTAATCACTGGTATCATGAAGGCTAATAGACTGCAATGGCTGGGGCATATAGAAAGAATGGAAGATAATAGGGAAACAAAACTCGCGTACACTCAGGAAATAAATGACCGTAGACCCCCGAGGTAGACAAGAAGACGGTGGAGAGATAATATACACACAGACCTACAAGCACTTGGAATCGGCGACTGGCAACAGAAGGACAACCAGAAAGACGAATGGAGACGGCTTGCATGTGCTGCAAGGAACCTCAATGGCTCTGAATGCTGAAGAAGAAGAAGATTCTTGTTTCTTTACTTTTTATTTTTATTTATTTATTTACTTTTTAAATTTCTTACACTATCTCAAACACTGTTAGTCTTTATGCTTTTATAATGTGATGTAATTTGAAAATCTTTTCATGCTCAGATCCGCTGTTTTAATAAATCCCATCCATATTAGTGTTGGAGGGAAGGAAGAGAAATGTTGCCAGACAATGTAAAATGGTGTTCTGCTTTGTAAAATCTATCAAGTCATTGCCTTTATAAGTGATCTGACATGTTTTGTGATTGAAACGTACGTGAAAATATCTTGTCATCAGTTGCTGATGTCTGAAAGACTTTGTTGGCATGTTTGCTGTGAATCAAGTTGTAACTGATTATAGGGGCGTTTAGAAGACAATATTTCAGTCACATTGGAAGCATTGCTTCTGTGGTGTATAGGATTCTTTGTTTGTTTGTTGTTCTTTTTTAAATAAATATTCTGTTGTCGTTTGTATCTATGGTACATTTTTTTCATGTTTTCAGGCCCTTTTTGTTAATGTTTTTAAAGACATGCCAATTACGTTGCTGTCTTGAGTTACACAGTTGTACATTTTATTCTGCAGATGTATGTATCAAAGCATAATGCATTTGTTTTTTGTTTATAGTTGTGTACATTTGTAATAATTTGTACAGGTAAATATGTTGTTTTGCAGGGTTGCTTTGGCTTTTAAGTCACACATTTTTGTTTTATTTGTTTGTTGTTATTTTTTTTTTAAATCAAGGAATGAACGAACTGTTAAGTAAGATTGTTGAATGATTGTTGAATTATTATCTATCTGTGTGACACTCGCATAACCATTAATCTGCGCTGCAGTGGTATGGTTTACTTTGAAATATTGAAGTGAGGAGCGTGTTTACATTTGTACAATACAGTATTGCACTTTAATTGAATGTGGAAGATGGCTTAGTTACTTACACATTGTTCTAAATGCTGGCAAGGTGATGATCTGGCTGGAGCAAAGTGGTGCTGTTCTCTTCTTGTGTTACACATTGTTCTAAATGCCAGCTAGATAATGATCTGGCAGGCAGGAGCACAGTGATTGTGTTTATTTCTTCTTCTTTTACACATTGTTCTAAATGCCATCAAGATAATGATCTAGCTGGCTGGAGTAAAGTGACGTTTATTTCTTCTTTTGTGCTCTTAGTGTTAAATTGTGCAGGTCAGTCATTTGTTGTATATAACAGAAAGAAATGACGTCATCAGGATCTCATAAATTGGTAGGTTTACATGATTGCGCCCAGACTCTGAGATTGTTTATTATCAGTATATGTGTCAGCGGTCATGTATAAGGGGTATGCAGGCACTGAGATCTGTCCTTGTTTGAATATGCTTTGTGGTACTTTGTGTGCTTTGTGGTGTGCCCCTGTCAAATTACAATGGACTGTTTCTGGAGTCTATATTTTCTGTTATGGCTACGATGGTCAGTTAATTTTATATGTAAATACTGCAAGAGATTTGTCAGTTTATGTATCTGTCACGTCCACTTTTATTGAATAAATTTTGTGAATCTGCATTCCTGCTTTCTGCACGTGTGTTCTCTAGGCTAGTAGTGACTGATCGTATCATTTTAGTATGGTAATTATCAGACTTGAGATCTGTTGTTGCCGACTCAAAATAGCATTTACTAAATGAAATGAGGATGCTGCAGTTGCGTATTGGCTAGACACTCGGCTGCTGGTCCAATGGTCATGGGATTGAATCTGTATCGGGTGGATTTTTAACATTGACCTGAGCTCCAGGGTTGACCCAGTCTACATGGGCACCAGGAAATGTTGTGGGAAGTAAAGGCGGCAGCTGTGAGGTACTGGCCACAAAAAACGAGTGCCAGTTGGTCTATACAAAATGTGGATCCAGTACCATCTGCCCAATGCATCTTATGGTGTCTAACAGGTTTCTTTACTTAAAACAAAATAAATAAAATGACTTGGGCATATATATATATATATATATATATATATATATATATATATATATACACACACACACACACACACACACACACACACACACACACACACACACACACACACACACACACACACACACACACACACACACACACACACACACACACACACACACACACACATGTGTGAAGAGTGCAAAGAAACCGTGCCAAATGTCCTCTAAGACTATTGACATTGAATCACAGTGAATGGTAACACATGGTGCCACACATTTTCCCAGCCCAAAACCTGGGCATATCTGTTCACAGAAGAGACCAAGAGAGATAACTGATTTCATCAGTGCCAGGGAAAGGAGAGCTGTAGATCAGAGCAAACAAAGATGATGACTAAAACTCTGGCCATGTATTCAGTGTGTGCAGTTGTAAACAGTTGTTTTCCCTGGCAACATTTGCTGTGTGTCCAACATGTACATAAAAGAAAATTGTTTGACGTCCAACAAGTACATAAGAAACCACTGTTTCGGTCTGCATCAGCTCCCATTGTGGGCAAAGTCTGTGGAGGTTGACTGCTGCTTTCTTTAAATATATTCATGTTGATATTCGAAGGTGTACGGGGACATTTTTCCCGGCTAATTGTGCCTGAGTTCATGAAATACATTTACTGGTGGTGGAAAGTGAACACAAAATGTTGCTGATGAAGCATGACTACATGAAAGCATTTGTGTAGTGCTTAAATAGATTGTAATCACGCTGGCAAAGTGGTAAGTGCACTGGCTTGACCAGCACGGTGGTCCAGGTTTTGTATCTAAGTTGGAATATTTTTGGTCTACTAATTGCTGCTTTCAGGTTTTTCCGCTTTGTAAAATGAGTACCTGAGATGTCTCCGAGACAGAACCTGGCTTCGTAATTACCGATCTAATATTTGTAGAAGACAATCACGCCATGGCCCAGGGCTGTATTTATCATGTGAATGTTGAACTTAAATATTTCAGTGATTGAATACGGCCAGAGGTTACTGATAATATCACAGTCACTGGAGAAGCTGTAGTGCTTGCAAAGTGATCATCAATTATTTTGTGCTGTACAAGAGCTAGCAGAAAGTGAGCAAAAGTTACAGAAACTAGTGGAACAAGTTAAGCAGGCATATGCAGAATGTGGCTTAGATATGAACATCCCAAAAATGAAAACTATGATAATTAGCAGTGGAAAGAGGAGGTCATTAATGAGCATCACAGTAAATGGGGAGATACTAGAACAAGTAACAAGTTTCTCCTATCTTGATGATGGCAGAAGTGAAACAAATCAAGAAGCGAATAGGAATGGCCAAAAATGCTTCCAACATCATGAAATCAGTATTAAAAACTAGAGAGATTAACTGCATTAAAAATGAGAATTGTCAAATGTTATGTATATTCAACAATACTATATGGTGCGGAAGCCTAGATAATGAACAAGTAATTAGAAAAAAAAAAAAAGGGGGGAAAAATTTTTTGGAAAGGGGAACAGAAAAAAGAAAAGGAGAAAAGAAAAGAAAAGGGTTTTATGCTATTTAAATTTTGGGAATTTTTTTTAAAAAAAGGAATTTTGAAGGGAAAATTTTTTTAATTTTCCTAATAAAAAATTTAAAAAAAAAAGGGAGAAGAATAAGAAAGAGGTTTTTTAAAAAGAAAGGGGCAAAAATACTTTAAAATTTTTTAAATTAAATTTTTTATAAGGAGGCCCTTTTAAAATATATAATTTTAAAAAAAAAATTTCAAAATTTTTAATTTTTAAAAAAACGAGGAGGGGTTTTTTTGGTTAACAAAAGTAAATAGGCCAGGGGGTTAGAAAAAAGACGGAAAGGAGGGAAAGGACACAAAGGCGAAAAGCAGCAGAAAGTGAGAAAAGAAGAAAAGGGAAAAGAAAGGGGATAGGAAGGGCGAAAAAAAAAAAGAAAACAGATAATTAAGGGAAAGAAAGGTTTAAGACACACAAAAGGGGAAAAAAAAAGAAAAGCCCACGAGATGGAAAGGGAAAAACCCAAAAGAAGCAAAGGAAGGCCAAAACCCAACAATAAAATAAAAAAACAAAAAAAAAAAAGAAAAAAAGAACAACAAACAAGGTGCGGAACCAGAAAGAAAAATTAAAAAAAAAGGGCCCCGGAAGGGAAACAGGAAAGCACAGGAAAAAAAAAGAAAAAAGGAAAAAACGGAAAAGAAAAAAAAAAAAAGGGCAAAAAAACACAAAAAAAAACAAGAAAAAACGGGGGACGCGAAGGAAGAAAAAGGGGAATAAACGAAAAAGGAAAGAAAACGAAGGAAAACAAACGAAAAGTAAAAGGAGGAAAAACGGTTAAGAGCTTTGCAACCAACCAGGGGAACACCGGGGTAGAAGGGGGGGAAACCCCCCCCAGGAAAAACCGGAAAAGGAAACGCCCAGGAAAAAAAAGACGAGAAGGGTAACCCGGGGGAAAAGGGGGAAGAAGGAGCTTTAAGCCGGCAAAGAAGACAGAAGGGAAAGGAAACAAAAAATTTTTTTTTAAAAAAAAAAAAACAAGGGGGTTTTTTCAGGAAACTGGGGGGGCACGGGAAGGGAAACGGAAAAAAGGGCGGGAAAAAACCCCCCAGGGAAGGAAGGGGGAGGAGAAAAGCAGAAGCGACCAAAATTCAAAGAAAACAGGACGGAGGTAAAAACAAGACCGGAACCGAAAGGGGAAAAGGCCCGGCGCCCAAAAAAAGGACCAACAGGGGGGACCCAAGAAAAAAGGGGAACCCCCGAAGCTAACAAAGAACCAAACCGAATCGAAAACAGGAAGGGAAGCCCCCCGCAAAAACCCAAAAGCGGGAAGGGAAAGCCCGAAGGAACCACTAAAAAACAGGGGGGCAACGGAAAGGGAGGAGAAACAAACATAAGGCTAAAAGAGAACCCAACACCAAACGGGGGGGAGCGGCAACCCAAAACCCACAAAGGGGGGGTTAAACAAAGGGAAAACCCAAAAGGGGAAAAAAAACAAAACCGGGTTCTCCCAAGAAAAACCAGATGACGGGACCGGAAAACAAATGCGCAGAAGGAACGCGAACTGGGAAACCCTTAATGAGGTCCGGGGAATGGAAAGATTGAACCGACAAAAGAAAGGGAAGGGGAAGAGGAAAAAGGGGTGAAAAAAGGAAAAAAAAAAAAAATTAAAAAGGGAAACAAAAAAAAAAAAAGAAAAAAAAAAAAGGGGAAAAAAAAATCACCCGGGAAAAAATAAAAAAAATGGGTGGAAAAGGGGCCAAAAAATTTCCAAAAGAGGGGGATCTTCCCGGCAAAAGAAGAAGGTCTTAAAAGCAAAAAAGCCAAAAAGAAATGCTAAAAACTGGGGGAGCTCAAAAACGCCACAAAACAAAAGAAACCAAAAGGGAAAGAAACCCCCAAGAAAAAGGGAAACCAAAGAGAGAACCAGCCCCCTTAAATCGGGGGGCCAAATCCACCAGGTTAAAGAAACCCGGGAAATCCCATTGACCCGGAGGATACCCCTTTTTGGAAATTTACCAAAAAAAAAACAACGAAAAAGGGAAAAACCATCAACAAAACAAAGGGCAGGAGAAAAAGAAAAAAAAAAACTCGGGGGGAAACCAACCCCAGAAAACAACCCCAAAATAAGGGGAATAGAACCCCAGGCCCAATTTTTTGAAAGGGAAAGCCCATGGCTGACAAAGAAAAAATCGAAAGGAAAAAACTAAAACAAAAAAAAACGGGCGAAGGGAAGAAAAAAAACTAAAAAACCCAAAGGGCAGTAAAAAAAAGGGAGGAAAAAAAAAATTTAAAACCTTAAAGGATCACCAACAATAAACCCAAAAAGAAGTAAAAAAAAGTTAAATGGGGGCTTTCAGAACCAACCCCCTACCAAGAAAAAAACTTTGCCCGAAACCCAGAACCTGGGAGAAAAAAAAAACTTTTTGTCCTATAAAACTTAAAAACCCTTGGGCGGGTTCATAAAAGTTTTTTTTCCTTTTCTGTTGGAAACAAAAGGAATATAGCACTAAAAATTGGGTTACTCTGAGATTAATATGTCCCCCGGGGGTGGGGGTGGGGGGGGTAAAAGGTGGTATTGGGCCCTTCATTCTTTGGGGGCCCACTTTGCGTGTTCTTGGGAATCTCCTCCTTCCGGGTCCCCAATCCGCCCCAGAAAATTCCGGAAAATCTTCTTGTTGACTCCCTTCCGTGCCATGCATGACACAAGACTGTCAAGAATCTTCTCTCGCTGTCTTCTCTATCTCTCTTTCCGCAAATCTGTCTGGTCGTCACATGTTCCCGTTTTTGTCTTCTCGTAACGTGGCAAAGAAAAAAAAAAGCGATAACTGCCTTTTTCTGATATTTGTGATAAGTTGTCTTTGCGACTTAGCTTCCCTTAAAATGTCCTGATTGCTCATTTTGGCTGTCCAATTAATTTTCAGCATTCTCATATAAATCCCACATCTCCAATGCTTCCGGGGATTTTTTCGCCTGTTTACTAATTGTCCAGGATGCACATTCGATTGTTAAAACTGGTTCTATGCAACATGCAAGAACTTTTTTTCTTCTAACTTTCAAGGACAGTGACTAGTTGCGCAAAACGTTCTTCATTTGATAGAATGCAGTTTTTACTTGTCATATTCTGTGTAAGATAGACTTGTCTAATGATACCTTTGTTACGGATATAGAGTGGCCATGTATGAAAGTACATTTGTTCCTGCAGCACTGTTGTCATTTGGATTTGACAGGTTCGAATCTCAATTTGGTAACTATAGCTTTCAATTGTGACTGAGTGGTCTCAGTGTATGGCGTCCGCCTCGAATGCTGGAGGTCCCGGGTTCAAGCCCCGGTGAGGGCCAGGATTTTTTTCACAAAATTTACCCTGGTCTCTAGGTAGACAGATAGGACTCCGTGTGTATTGTTGCACACGTAAAAAACCCCTTGGCAGTTGAACATCAAAAAAGAGTAGCCTAACAGCGCAGCCTGGGCAAAATTTTAAGTTAAAAATCTTCCCAAATTATTTCAGGATCCTGGCCGGTGCTACGGAGTTCGTGCACTGAGCTCAGAACCTTCAGACTCAGGCTTGAGTTAGGAGTAGAACGGAACACTTATATGTTGATCAGTCGACTAAACTAACCTCTACTTATTTCTTCTACTTCTGTGAAAACCAACTGATTCTTGTGAATGTATGTGCTGTCTTAGTGGCCTCAAGCGTTCTGCAACAGTTGATATTTCTGCGAGTTATGTTTACGTTATGACCAGGTTGGTGTGAAGGCTATCTGGATACGAGTGGACAGTTCAGCCAAACAGAGAATCCACGTTTGAAGAGGTTAATTCAGATGGGGTGAGCAGAGGTTCTCGGTGACGCTACATGTAGCCGAAACATATGTGAATGTTTCATCAGGATGCCCCTAGTATCATCAACAAGGGGCTCTTTGATGGCTACTGAAGATTACGCTCAGTAGTTTGCCATTGCTTTCTGAGCGACCGGTTCACATACCCTGTAAGTTACGAACGCAGCGAGAACCCCTACCGATTCTCGCGCAGGTTACGTTACTCACGTGGATATACTGGATTATAGAGAAAGACGTTAACTCCTAGGCTAGGGAGACCGACCAAACTGAAATATAGGATTTAAAACCCAGCTTCATTCAGGCCAAATCAGGAAGTTGTTAAAACGTTTATATCACAAAACCCAGCCTCATTCAGGCCAAATCAGACAGTTGTTAAAACATAGGTATTACAAAATACAGCCTCATTCAGGTCACACCAGACAGTTGTTAAAATGTTTGGATCACAAAACCCAGCCTTATTCAGGTCAAATCAGACAGTTGTTAAAATGTTTGTATCACAAAACCCAGCCTCATTCAGGCCAAATCAGACAGTTGTTAAAATGTTTGTATCACAAAACCCAGCCTCATTCAGGCCAAATCAATCAGTTGTTAAAATATTTGTATCAGAAAACCCAGCCTAATTCAGGCCAAACCACACAGTTGTTAAAATGTTTGTATCACAAAACCCAGCCTCATTCAGGCCAAACCAGACAGTTGTTAAAATGTTTGTATCACAAAACCCAGCCTCATTCAGGCCAAATCAAACAGTTGTTAAAATGTTTGTATCACAAAACCCAGCCTCATTCAGGCCAAACCAGACAGTTGTTAAAATGTTTGTATCACAAAACCCAGCCTCATTCAGGCCAAATCAGACAGTTGTTAAAATGTTTGTATCACATAACCCAGCCTCATTCAGGCCAAATCAGACAGTTGTTAAAATGCTTGTATCACAAAACCCAGCCTCATTCAGGCCAAATCAGACAGTTGTTAAAATGCTTGTATCACAAAACCCAGCCTCATTCAGGTCAAATCAGACAGTTAAAATGCTTGTATCACAAAACACAGCCTCATTCAGGCCAAACCAGACAGTTGTTAAAATGTTTGTATCACAAAACCCAGCCTTATTCAGGCCAAATCAGACAGTTGTTAAAATGTTTGTATCACAAAACCCAGCCTCATTCAGGTCACACCAGACAGTTGTTAAAATGTTTGTATCACAAAACCCAGCCTTATTCAGGTCAAATCAGACAGTTGTTAAAATGTTTGTATCACAAAACACAGCCTCATTCAGGCCAAACCAGACAGTTGTTAAAATGCTTGTATCACAAAACCCAGCCTCATTCAGGCCAAATCAGACAGTTGTTAAAATGTTTGTATCACAAAACACAGCCTCATTCAGGCAAAATCAGACAGTCGTTAAAATGCTTGTATCACAAAACCCAGCCTCATTCAGGCCAAATCAGACAGTTGTTAAAATGCTTGTATCACAAAACCCAACCCAGTAAACAACGGAAAAACACAAACACACGACCTATCACAAAGCCATGTGAGGCAGAAAAGGAATTAATTTAAAGAATAATAATAATAATATTGCTCAGATACCCTACCAGACTAGTTACCGTCCTGCCCTTCTGACTCACCCCCCCCCCCCCTTTCTTTCAATGTGCTCAATGAACCGTAACACCTATCACCGGGTATAAAAGAAATCATCGGAGATTTTCTGAGTTGCTTACAGATCGGAACTGTGAGGTAAGTATGAACACTTTTTTTCAGTTCTCATTTTCTCTTTATTACTTTCATTTTTTCATCCTTTTGTTCTTCTCGTCCTGTCGTCACCTTCTGATGTAGTCACAGGAGATCTCCTTGACTGTATGTTGTGTTTGTTTGCTGATGAAGGCTAATCGCCGCAACGTCCTGTATGTGTCTTAATTCTGTTATGTAAAGCTGCACTACTTTGTGTCATTTTATATTGTTTACAGTGACTTATGAGAGTATGGAGACGGTCGCTCAGAAAGTCGTGGCGTGCTGATGAGCGTAATCTAGCCTAGGAATCAACATACAGCTGAAAGATGATGATGTTGACTGCAATATCCTGAAACAGGATGGAAACGCGGGGAAAAAAAACCCTCTCTTCATTGAATTACCATTGCTGTCTTTGGGATATTACATAGTGATGTCCCAATCTCTTCCACGATGGCCGCCTTGTTCACTATCGTGCCCTGAACATGCCTCATGTGTGCCACACACTCTACTGTTTCGCTTTCGAAGCCGTTGATCTATTTAGATTCATCCACCTTCTCCACCGTCCAAGTCTTTGTGTACTAGGGATGGACATTCCCTTAGTAGGATATTACCCCTACTTCACTCATGTAGTTTAGCCAGTCAGCCAAGACTGTTGCCCGTGGTGTGGCCACCGCCGTACACAAACGGTATTCGTGGAGCCATACATGAGCTAGGTAAAGAGATGGGAACCAAATAGGATCCTGGTCTGGAATTCATACTGCAGTGAAGTATGTATGCTAATTTCTACTCTTATTCCTCTTAAGCGCCAGTTTCCTGGGAACTTCCTGACTATGAGAGGCTATCATTTAATTCTTTAAATAACAAGTCGCTTAAAAGTCGACAGGGTCGACTTCACTGCATCGGGTTTTATCCTATATGGCTCAGTCTCTTTCTGTAGTGTCGCACAAAGCACGAACTCCGTAGCTCCAGCGACGACCCCAGGAGTCTCCATAAAAAATGCACTCGTGAACCGAAGGACGCGGTCTGGAATCGAACCCACCACCTTCGGAGCCCGATCCAGATGGTTTGACCACTTCGCCACGGAGTCGACCACTTAATTCTGTGCTTAACAATTACATAGAGCAGGCTCGGGTTCCTGTTCAGAACAGATTTATATAACCGTTACTTGATACCGTAGGGAGCCTGGATTTTATTATAGCATGCTGTTGCACATCCGTATTTTAGCGCCATACTGAACTCAATATATAATAGTATATTATGCAACAAGCATTCAAGCAGCTTACCGTTAAACTGCAAAAGAATACAAGTACTAGTGGGTTCGATCGTGCCGTGACTCGAAATGAAACCAGAAATGATAAACTGTGCCACCCTGGAATTATTCATTGTGCCCCCAAAAATGGCTATGTAAAGACCATTCATGCTTACAACGTCATTCATTCATTCAAATTTCACGTTACAATAACGCCCATCTTCATTTCAGCAGAAAAGGTCCGTCTAATAATCCGTGCATAGTGATTGGTTGAAATTATAATGGCATTAAAATAAATTAAAATTATTTGGCATACTTACTGTAATTAAATGTTTTCTGGTCCTGTTTATAGAAAGGCATTATTAACTTTAGACAGATTTTCAAATTCTTCATCCAATTTTACATATATTTGGAAAACTTCATCGCTGAACTTGCTCGAAATGTGGTTGAAAATAAATTTTCTGCAAAGATGTTACGACCATGTTCCTTTGTGAATGGGAAACCCAAAATGGCAACCGTGCATATCGATCGGACTCACATGTACACTTTGTAGCACTTAAAATGTGGAATTTGAACTACTAAGGTTAAAGAGAATACAATTTTAAAGATTAATAATAATGTATTTGTACACGAGAACTATTATTAATCATTTAACATGACAGAACATATTTGTGAAGTCAGTTTTCATATCAGTCTATGACCCATTTGAGGCAACCTCACACACGGAGATAAATGGACACACTGAAGAGTTCTGAAATTAGGGACATCGTGTCAATTTTTTAAAATGGAGATGCTGACACTCTGATGTGAATATCTCCGCTTAGAATTGATATACAGGCTTCATTGAGGTACCATAAGATTTAGTTTTTCAAGGTCTATCTGTCTCCTGTGGTCTCATTAGTAAATATGCAAATTAAAAATCATGATTGAACCAGCTACATGTACTAAGTAGTAAAGGGAGAGAAAATCCCTGTACAATTATTAGAATAAATTAAATAACATGTCTACCTACCTCGGTGTTTCTCCAGACATCATCTTTAATCATAATACGAGGCATGTTTGAAGTTACTGCAAGCGCTTCTTTTTTTCTACACAATCAGAATCAGAGGCATGAGGAGTTAGTTATCAGTACTTATTTATGAGAGGGTGAGAGAGAGAAAGAGTGGAAGAGAGGTTTAAAGAATAAAAATATATATTTACTATAGTATTAGTATTATACAATACACTGCCTACACAACAAAACAAACATCAAACACATGTCTCTTCTGTATTCCCTTTAAAAATTTACTGGGAGTCGGCGCTGAAGCTGCGGAGTTCGTGCTTTATGTGACTTTCGGCGGGTCGCCCTGTGGTGAAAGACCGAGCCATGTGAGAAAACCCGAGTCAATGAAGACTTTCTGGTGAAAGCCGAGTCAATCGATGATGAACTGTGGTTTTCGTGGATTAATTGTGTACTGGCATTCTGGCAGCGGCACTATACACAGTGTACCTGTGCGGGCTGTTGGATTGCCGAGACTCCTGCCTATTCCACTTTTCACATTGAACAGTGGGGATCATTTTGTGTGGTATTCACTGGCACAGGAACGGAGCATAATGGGGACAACCCGTTGCTGTGAAGTTGGAACCTCGACTAACTAACTAAAAATCTACTATAAATCCACTTCAATGTTTCAAGTAATTAAATAAATAAATATTACACATAGATGTAAAGATGGAGAATTCAAATAATAGTAATTGTGCCAACAAATACTGAAATAGAGGGGAAATATAAATATTCTTAAAGAAAATGAGGCAACAATGTGTTTTACTAGCCTTGTTAGCCAATATGGCTACCGATTTTTTTATCTGTGGTGATTTACTATACTGTAAATGCTGCCAATCATTCTAAGTTGAAGTAATGAAATTTTACACACATACAAAAATGAATGTAAAATAACAATATTACTCACAATAATACGAACCTACACAAAAGAAAGATATATTCAATTAAAAAAAAAAAAGAAGAAAAAAACGGGTTTACTGACTTTCCTACCAACACAACTATCAACTACTACTAGGAACTAAATTTTATTAAGGGCTCATTGTAAGAATGGCATTTATAATATTCAGTTGTGTGAATAAATCTTTATAAACAAATTGAAATGATAGATTCATCTAATAGTGCAAAAAAAAAAGTGTTGACATTTAGAGGAAATATAGGTATTGTCGCACATTGTTAAAGTAAATGAAGCCAAGATTGGGTGTTTATTTAGGCAAGATGACCGCCGATGTTTATCGCTTGAGACTGGCTGGAGTGATTCACTTTAAGCAGCTACTGTAGTACTGTTATGTTAATTCCGCCTATCAATCATTTCAAATGCAATTTTATACATAGATATAAAACTGGATTGATAACTCAATTATTACTTACATCCAATGCAACTAGGCTTTAAAAACAAATTGTAAAATATATAGTTACCTCAATATTATAAACAAATGCAGCAGTTCTAATCAGTGAGTAATATTAGTAGTAGTAGTAATAATAGCTTTCAAAACACACGTGCTTGAAAAAGCATGGCCCACATTACTGGCCTATTTTATTTATAGCCTGCCAAAAAACCCGCGGTGTTCGGATATTCAACAAAATAATGACCACATTAGGAATTTGGGCAAATACCGGGAGCGAGTAAGAAATGCTATTATCAGACAGGCTGTGGGATCAACACCTTGTGCCACATTTATTGAGAGACAGAAGATCAAGTGGTTTGACCATGTCGTTAGAATGCAACATCATCAGCAACTACCATCACTGGCCTTATATCAAAGATCATCTGCGACGAGACCACGAGGACCTCCAAGAAGAAAATGGATTGACAACATCAGAGACATTGTACAACCACACGGAATGACACTATCCAGTGCCGCCCACCGGGCGCTGGAACGCAAATTATTCCTCCCCGTGACGCTTGACGGCAGAAGTGGAAGATGGTGATGATGATGATGATGACCAGGAGCGAGAAAATTGGTTGCCGGGTCACGTGATCTCTACCGCGAATACTCGGAATAAGCCTGCAAACAAAGCTGAAAGTCTACAAAGCAGTTGTATTATCCACACTGCTTTATGCTTGTGAAACCTGGACTGTTTATCAGCGACACGCTAGGAAATTAAACCACTTCCACACAGTCTGCCTTAGGAAGTTACTGAAGATTAAATGCCAAGACAAGATCCCAGACACTGAAGTCCTAGAAAGAGCGTCCATGCCCAGTATCCACACTCTACTAATGAAGAATCAGATTCGCTGGGCTGGTCACTTGACTCGCATGCCAGATCACAGGCTCCCTAAACGAATTTTTTACGGTGAGTTGCGTTGTGGTAAACGTTCCCAAGGCGGCCAGAGGAAACGCTTTAAAGACACTGAAAATCTCACTGAATGCTTTTGGAATTCATCATGACACCTGGGAGACTGCAGCCAGAAACCGAAATTCGTGGCGTGCATCATTACGCATGGGTGCAGTCACTGGTGAGGCAACCAGGACTGCAAGAGCTGTGAAGAAAAGACAGAACAGAAAAACCACTGCAGAAAATCCTCCTCCAAAAACGTCAAGCATTCTTTGTCCACATTGTCAAAGAACATTTCGAGCCAAAATAGGCCTTATCAGCCATCTTAGAACTCACGGCTCCATACCTTCAACCCCACTGGATGAAATAAATGGTCATCATCATTCTTGATGGACAAACAACAACACCGCGAATTCCCGATCGCGACATCGGATCAAGTGGCTACATACAGTCATCATTGAGGTACCATAAGATTTGGTTTTTCAAGGCCTATCTATGTGCCATGGTCTCATTAGTAAATACGCAAATTAAAAATAATGACTGAACCCGCTACATGTACTAAGTAGTAAAGGGAGAGAAAATCCCTGCACAATTATTAGAATAAATTACGTAACATGTCTACCCACCTCCGTGTTTCTCCAGACATCATCTTTAATCCAATAGTCATCCTTCTCTTTCAACACATGGTCCTCACATTTTTTTCCACTAACTTTTATCAATATTTAATAGCGTGGACTGGGTTAGTATCTTGACGTCAGACAATTTGAATATAGTATTGTCAGCTGACACCTGTCCTTTAATTTGAGCCTATACAAGTTCTATAGGGGTAAAATGAGAATGTTTCGGCTGAAGTCTCAAGCACCCATGATGATGCTCTTCTATCAACTTGTCGATTTGATATTTCTTGCTTTTTGGCGTCTGTTTTACAAGGGACAACCTTTCTAGCTAGAAATACTTTCTGGACATGGTATGTTTTCGATTCGGAGCCATATCTTTATTGCTCCCTTTGTGCTCTATGCTGTAGGTATTTTGTCTTCTTGGACAACACCATTGATATCATGCATTGTCCATAATTGGACACGACGGTCTATCTAGGGATAGAAGCAGTGTATTCTCGAGCCAATCTCTAAATACATTACCATTCATCTTATTATGATAATCCCTATTGTCTTATGCTTTGATACGAACACGAGTCCAGCATTCTGTACTATTCCTATACTACTGGGCACATATCGCTTTATCTTTCTATCCACTGATTGCCATTCCTTATCACTTGTGTGGTGCACATTGATCCACGTTTCATCCAAATACACTATGCCATAATTTTCTTTGCGCATTTCCCTTATTTCACGTAGATATCTGCTTCTCATGGCTCCTAACTGCGTTGCTCGCAAAGGATATTTCTACCTCTCTTGTACTATCTAAACGTGAAGCCTAATGTCCTTATAATTTTCCACAAAGTTGTTTTGGATAGCTCTATGTTATTGTTCTTTATTTAATTCCAGATTCTTGCACCCATCGACGAACTGACCGTTTACTCAAACCCACTGCATGCACTGTTCTTTTTTCGGAATTTGTAATAGTATGAAACAGTTTCCTGCGATCAGCTTCTTGACAAAAATATGTGTACAACTTCATAGCGATGCTTTGAGGTGTACAAAATTTCATATTCAATCCCATTGAACAATATTCACACATTCCAATGTTAGCGATAAGTGGTAAGATTTAAAAAAAAAAAATTAGGTTTCATGAAAGAACCCACATTGAAGACACCTCTGAACACTCCCAGTTTAAACAGCGCGGGGTTCTTGCCATAAGGCTAATCCCGTGAACCACGGAGAATATTCAACATTGAAGGCTGATTTTCTGACTGAAGGTGTAATACGTTTAAAATTATTGACTTAATCTCTGACCCGACAATTATATACCGCATAAGCAAACATTGAAATCTGCTGTACAATCTCCAGAACAAAAATTGGGTGGACATAATGATACGGTTATATGCTAAATCTCATCATGTTCCCTCAGTTGGTTACTGAGATATGGATATTTATATGGAGGCAACCAAATGTAAATGCACTATAATAGTTAGTCTCACATCTTTCACAGGATGTTTCAGTCCACCCAACATTTATTAACAGTTTGTGATTTATTAGACAATTTTTCGTTCAGTATAACTATAGTTTCCTATTGCTTTCTGAACCACCAATGCTTCATAAAATGTTTTTTCGAAATCAAAGAAGCTTTCATACTCTCAAAATTCAACGTTCTTAGTCATAACCATTTTTTTCAAAGACCAAGATGGATTGGAATTGATTCAGCAACGTATTTGTCAACCAAGAAGGATTTTATGTTGTTCGTGAAATAATTGCGCCTCAAGAAGGATTGTGAACTAATAACACTGCATACTTTAGGTTATGTATTTAGGTCTATACATGTACGTGCGAGTTATAGGACAGTCCGAATATTTCCCTGGGGGAGATGAAGGCCGATTGCTTTATTCTTAGTGGAAATTGTACATTCAATCATAATTTTAGTGATTAGTATGTTTCATTCCTTGCTTGTTTTGTTTCATTACTTTTATAGCTATTAAAATTGGTACTCAACTTTACCCAATTAGTTGTGAAATAGTATATTAAACCATTCCTCGATTTCCATTTGTTTTACGATAGTTAGTCATTAGTTCGCGGAAGATAAGTAATGGTTTGCACATTTCCATAGTCTCCGTGTGAGTAATTTACCCTATGTTGTTATCCCAATTCTGCTTGTCACTCAGTATATTCTTTAAAACATGTATATATATGCCTGTCATGCAAGCGTCTAGCCACTACACTACCACGCTTTCTCATTGGCAGATGAAGTGAAAAACAGGAGATACTGTATGTAAGTTGTACACAATAAAAATACCACAGCAGCTGAACATCGCTTAATACACAAGTGCAAGGACAGGAAACCAACGCATGAGCAGATAGATCTCCTTATACCTGTGTGAAGAAAGTCGGATATACAGGTCTTTGACGTGTCAATTGTAAGGCAACAATTGAGGCCACTGAGTCAGCACATAAACACGTTCATAACTGTTGACTGGTGCTCACAGAAGTAGTAGGCAGAAGTAGAGATTAGAGGACCCACTAGACAACATACAACCTGGATGCTGTAGTCATTCTCTCCAAATGACCACAGGACCTTGCTGCAAAACTAGTGTACTGGGACGCATGGCCACCTCGACACCCTTAAAGCAGGTGTCACCATTAGGCAGGTCTATCATCCACATGAAAGCACAGCTATAGAACATGTACGTAATTCGTGTGGAACCATTAAAATAGCACCATAGGTTTCTTAATAGTATATTAACAAAGCAAGTGTTTCCAAGGAAATTTCTCAATACCATGTTAGGTTTGGTCTACCTGGGGGGAAAAGTCACCGAAGACATTTCCGCGATAAAGGGAAGGGAGACCTAAACATGATCACCTGGAATGCATGCTAGCGTTAAGCTATAGTGGATCTTGGGGTGTAATAGACTGGTATTATGTATACAGACTCACATATCGCAGCAGCAGCGAGATTGTCGTCAACATTGTGGTGTTCTTATCAATCAGGAAGAACAAAAAAAAAAGGGGGGGGGGGGGGGGGGGGGTTACAAGGCAAGAAGATTGACTTAATTGCACCGGGTGTTATCCCATATGGCTTGTTCTCTTTCGGTAGTGCGACCTGCCGAATGCGTCGCCCAAAGCACAGACTCTATAACTCTAGCGACAACCCCGGGGGTCTCTGAGAAAATTGCATTCGTGAACCGAACGACGTGGGCTGGAATTGAGCCATGACCTTTAGAGTGCGAAACAGGCAGCGTAACCGTTCCGCCACGGAGACCGCCAATCAGGATAACAATAACTTAAAATAACGTATTAATAAAGTAATTATAATTGTTTATCAAATACGGACATAATAATATTACAAATAATAAAAACATCCCACATTTACCAAAGTTATATTTCCATTATAGAAATTGAATGCCTTATTTTTCATTAAATGGATGCTGTTATTGCACGCAGTGGGCAACAAAGGTTAGAATTAAATTACAAGAAAACAGAAATTATGGTCGTCTCTAAGAAGAAAGACATTCCATAATGCAACATCCAATAAACCACATGTGGCTCCTGATAGTTTCCCCTTGCACGAATGTTTTGGCCTCTTCATTTTCTTTATAGTTTCGGTGAGCTGGCCCACCCGGGTTATCACTCCCAGATATCTTTCCTTTGTTATTAGCCGCTACCTGTATGTTATTCATATGTTGTTCACAGATGATTGCACGTGTTACACACACACATTCGCCGGTATGCGTGCCCACCCGACAGCCTCTTTGCCGTTGAGAAGGCGAACGTATTAAGCTCGGTGGATCGTAATCTGTTTACCTCTGGTGCAATCTTGACTTGGTTGAGGAAAGAGGCAGGTTTCTCAGGGTGTTTTAGCCTGTGCCTTCACCTTGTACCCGCGGTTCGCTATACCGCGAGGACACCAATACCGACATGTTACCTTCTTCGACCCCATCAACAGCATCAGAAGCTGCATTCGACTGTCCTTTTAGTTCGTAATGATTAAGTTCGTGGTATGCAGATTTGGAATCCTGACCTCTTGTGCATACCTCTACCTAGTTCCTGAAGCTGATGCCACCGTTGTTTCACCGAGAATTTCCTGTTTTACCGTATTCGCTACGAGGACACTAATACCAGACATGTTACTTCTTCGACCCCTCAACAGCATCAGAAGCTGCATTCGACTGTCCTTTTAGTTCGTAATGATTAAGTTCGTGGTATGCAGATTTGGAATCCTGACCTCTTGTGCATACCTCTACCATGAGTATCCTGAATGCCTGAATGCACATCCGTCCTGTTTCAGACCGGAGAATATGTCGACGTGCTTTTCCACCGTGAAGATGTGCTGCTCCTCGATTCACTATGGGAGTGTCAGCTCGATCGGCGATATCTGCCGCACCGAGGAGAAATACAGCACAATGCCTGAATATTTTGGAAACATCTGGATTATGTCAGGATATTTGCCATCTCCCTTTTCATCTAGACCAGGGGTCACCAAACTTTTTCACGGCGGGCCGGATAACTGACAAAATGACGAGCGCGGGCCGGATACTCATTCTGTACAATACTTGCGCCGATCTCCGTGGCGAAGGTCTTATGGACGCGGTGGGTAATCACGTACACCCGCGTTCGAAACAACTGCGCACAATTTGGCAGCAGACCGCGTTGTGCTGGTGTTTTACGCAATGGTATGGGTGCATGTCGTTCAGAAAGCAATGGCAAACTACTGAACGTAAACTTGCCAAGACATCAACGACATAAAAAAATGCTGGTGTTGACAGCAAATGTCCTGTAAAGGATATGCAACTAACTTTAACAATACTTGCAAGCCAGAACGAAATCGCTGGTAAAAAAGACGAAAAACTAAATTATTCATCGGTGAATGGCGTGCAATGCACACACAAAAAACACAAAAACAAAAAACAACAAAACACAACACACACAAACACACACGCGCGCGCGCACAAAGACAACCAACATATTTATTTACTAAAACAAGTTATCAAAGAAGGCGACGTTAGCAAAAAGATAGTTACATCAGATCTAGTGTGCACAGATCCGAATCTCACAAACTAAGCAGCAAACAATGTAGTGAGATTTGTGAAACTGATATTTGGCTTTCAAGATATCATCAATGTTTGGTATGGAATTGCTGCATCCAATCAAGAGAATTATTTTCAAATGTTCATCAGTCAATCTCTTTTGATGTATTGACTTCACATACTTCATTTTTGAAAATGGTTGCTCACAGACATAATGTTGCTCCAGACACTGGTGCCATACCAGCGGCAAATGTCTTCAGTTTCGAAAACTCAACAAGTAAGCAGCGGTAAAATTCAACAATTTTCCCTCTCTGTGCTTCTCTTTCAACAAGTCATTTGCTTGTAAATCAATGAGCTCCAACTGTATTTCAACTGGTACATCATCAAGGTTACAATCGAGCGGATTTTGGAACAAAAGAATGTCACCCTAAGTTTTGTCAAGATCTGAAAATCTCTCCATTAAATGTCTTTTCAGGTTACGAATAATTCTTTTCGGAAAATCGAGTTTTACATCTTCGACGATTGTAGCCCAAAACTCTTTGAAACTGTAAAAATGAGACAGTTTTTTTTTTCTCCTTCCAGTTGTGCTTCAAACAATTACAGCTTTCTCCGAAATTCTTTGATGATTCTATAGAAATCACAGACGAGGTTATCCTTTTCCTGAAGTTTCAAATTCAGTTCATTTATGTGGGATGTGATGTCGACCAAAAATGACAACTTTTGACAGCCAGGTAGGATCTGACAGCTGTAGATAAGCTCTATCTTTTTCAGTGAGGAAAACATTTTCGTTTTGGAGCTTGTAAAACGAAACGGGACTTTACCGCAGCTGAGCCACCTCACTGATGTGTGATGATAAGGCAAGTCACAGAATTCAGAATCAATTTCTTCAAGAAAAGCCTGGAACTCACGGTGATTGAGTGCATGTCCCCGAATGAAGTTCACAGCTGAAACGACTGATTTCAGTACATAAGAAATATCTTAGTCTTTCCCACGGAGTGCTTGCTAATGTATGATGCAGTGTATGAACAGAGCGCCCGGAATTTGCACACCTTCCAAATGAGTCCTGGTCTGCCCCATCAGATATTTCCTCACCCCAGCCATGTTTTTTCCCCTCCATCAACTGATTCCACTGAAGATTATAGTTTTGCAAAACTTGTTTGCTCTTCAATGAAAATGTCTTTTCCAGTTGTTGTTCTCTGCATGCTGCAAACGGATGCCAACTCTTCCATTATCTGAAAGTCCAAATTGACACCACGAATGAACACGAGAAGTTGTGACGTACTCGAGAAATCAGTAAACTCATCCAGAGTCAGAGAATAAAACAAACTGTTTCTAGTTTTCTCGCGTATCTGTAGCACTATGTTCTCTCCACGTTCTTCTGTTCTTCGCACAATTGAACATGCCGAAAGGCTGATAATTCCAAATAAATCGGCTTTCTCATGACACAAGTCATTTGCTGCTTCCATCATACACTCTTTGATGAAGTTGCCATCAGCAAACGGGTTTTCTCGTTCTGCCTTCTTATGCACTATTTTGTAACTTGTACGAGTGACAGATTCATTCCAATGTTCAGGAAGTACATTGATTCGACCGTCACCTGAGTGTTCCCTCCGCTGCAATCCGGCTACATCCACTATGGCAGCTCAGTTTTGTGGTAACATATGAATCGGTTTTGCTCGAGGGTTACCTTTCACGCTGACAATACGTGTTCGAGGGTCTGTTTTTGATGGACAGAGGGTACACGCAGCATCGTTGGTCTTTCCCTAAGTGTACCAGTTTGGCAGCTGGTGGTATGACATTATAATGTGATCTGTCAGAAGGAACTACAGGAAATGATATATACAGTGATTATAGAAAGTGAAAAGGTGGGTCTTAGGGGCGCAAGTCGCCAAACAACTTATCACAAAAATCAGAAAGAGGCAGTCACCATTTTTTTGGCAACATAATGAGAAGACAAAAGCTGGAACATGTAAACCGACAGATTTATTGAAAGAGAGATAGAGAAAGACAGCGAGAAAAAAGGTGGGTCTTAGCTTGAATAATAAGAAAACTGAAGTCATGGTGATATCAAAGAAACAAGAGTGTGCCTAAATGTACAATTAAAGTACATAACATTATTTTTTGGGACAAAATGTATAAATTCAAATAAGTTGGCACACGGATAACATCAGGTGCAACACAGAGATACAGAACAGAATAGGACAAGCAAAAAACTGCATTCTTTCAAATTAAGACAATTTTATGGAAACAGTCTATGTCATTGAAAGTTAGAAAAATAATTCTTGCATAAAACCAGTTCTAACGTTTATGATATGGCTGTGAAATCCATAGACATCTTGGAGATGTGGTTTTATAAAAGAATGTTGAAAATTCTTTGGATGGCCAAAATGAGCAATCTGGACATTTTGAGATGAGAGTGGTGGTGGTGGTATGGGGAAGAAGGGGGGGGGGGGGGGGGGTAGGCGCAAGTCGCCAAACAACTTATCACAAAAATCAGAAAGAGGCAGTCACCATTTTTTGGCAACATAATTAATGAGAAGACAAAAGCTGGAACAAGTAAACCGACAGATTTATTGAAAGAGAGATAGAGAAAGACAGCGAGAAAAAATTCTTGACAGTCTTGTGTCATGGTATGGAAGGGAGTGAACACATGAATCATGAATTGATCCATGCCGGAAGAGATCGCAGTTTGTGGAGAATCATGATCGCCACGCCAGTCGGTAAGACACGTGATTATGATGCTTTCGTAACCACATCCGGATTCAAACGTACTGTCTCCAAATGACGACAGCGCCTCTGTGGAGGAACAAGTTCACTTGAAAGTACAGTATCTAGAACGTCGTTTATTTTGTTGGAATTTGTATGTACGTGCACATACACGATTTGTTTTTCCAAGACCCACAGTATCCCATAATTGAAGGTTGCTATAACATTCGCCGCGGAGCTATAGCAACAAACTCAAGACCGGAAGTTGAAATTCAGAAGCAACACAGTTCTGGAACATATTTTATATAATATTGTAAGATTGGAAAGAATAGGTATAACTATAACTGTATTAATAATAACAGCGACATTATATTGGATAATTATATGATGATTATCAGACGGCGGGACACTATTTATTGTCATCGGTTATAATGTTGAGTTATATTTTAAAATTATTTTAGAAATCATGTTATGTTATGGGAGAGTCTATTCGCAGGGCCCTGCGAATAGACGCTTTGTTTATTCGCAAGGCCGGCCCTGCGAATATACGCTTTGTTTATTCACGCTTTGTCCATTTGTATATATGTCTATCTGAATCTCTATCTAACAAACTGTCTGTCTGTCTAACAAACTGTCTGTCTGTCTGTCTTTCCATATGCATATGCATGTCTGGTTGACTCTCTGTGTGTATGTATGCGTGTGTCTGACTCTATCTGTTTGCTGTCTGTCTGCCAGTTTATATATCCGTTGTTTATTTGTCTGTATCTCTGACTGCCTGCCTCTCTCTCTCTCTCTCTCTCTCTCTCTCTCTCTCTCTCTCTCTCTCTCTCGGTCGCTCGGCCGGTCAACCTGCCTGTTCAGAGTATTGCAGGGAGAGGTTGAAAGAGATGTATGAATTGGCATGGTGGAACACAGATGATCGACGAAGCGAGTGTCGGGTTGGATCTAGCTACCCATCTACCTGCGTACCTACACATCCACCTACCTGCCTCTAGCTACCCACATACCTGCTTACTTAACTACCTACCTGTCTACCTACCCACATATCTGCCTCTCTAACAATCTATCTGTCTAACAACCCACCTACCTGCCTACTTAACCACTTTCGTGTCTATGAATATGAAAACTATGAATATTACAAAGAATTATCGCCGAAGCAACGGAGTACGTGCTTTGTGCTCGATACTTTTGACAACAGCCAGCGGGGAGAGAATTAAGCGGAGGAGAAGAGGTAGGGGAGAGGGGGGAAGGAAAAGGAAGAAGAGGGCTGGAGCCAGAAGGGGTAGAAGGAAAACGGATCGTTTGGGACTCAAAAATGTGTGGGTTGGGTATTGGAATTGCCGTAGTGCAAAGCAACGAGGACCAATACTGGAGAAACTGGTACTAACTAAATTACACTCACTTTAAACAACACAATTTAAATACCCAAAGAGATGAAGGATTGACTTTCACCCAATTAATTGCTGAAAAATTAAAAAAAAACATTGTCGGGCAAGGAAATGAACGATTGACATTTGACTTTCATCCAATTAATTGCTGAACAATTAAAAAAAAAAAATGTCCGGCAAGGAAACGAACCTCGAGCTCCCGCCCATCAGGCGGGCGCACTATCAACTATGCCACTGACGACACGTTTTCCAATCAACGAAAATGTATAATATAGCCGCAAACTTACGTTAAATCACGTGACCAGCCGTGCCCTGCGAATAGATGCTTTGTTTATTCGCAGGGCCCTATGAATAGACACTTCCTTATGTTATTGTGCATCTCTCTTTTGACCCTCTTTCTGTTAAAAAAAAAAAAAAAATTCAAATTCACCTTCACGTGTTGTGTCCTCTATTATATATCTCAATCTATTTCTCATGTTATGTGGATTTAAAAAAAACATAAATAAATAAGGAACTTACAGTTTAGTTATACTATTAAAAGGATTTCTCAGTGTGTGTCGTATGATCGTATCCAGTCCTGGCGTCGTTTCTTCACCTCCTGATTACATATTTAATATTTATATGATTATCTGGTTTTTTTTTTTTTTTTTTAAATTTAATCCTCTTCCTAGGGTTGCAAGATTGTGTAACTGAGAAACCAGAACATTTCTCTGAAGAATAAGAAGGATCTAGAGGAGTGTGCCTTCTTTGTAATTTTTTGGTGAATTTATTTTTCATGAAAGTCAGTAAGCAGAGATGCACATTTGCAAAACCTAAATAAAGGCCATTTTATTATAGCTGCATGGAAAAAAGCCTACAGTCTATCCTGGGGTCATCAGTAGGATTCTAGATCTAGTAACATTTTCTGATATCAAAATAACATCAATAACAATGGATTAGTTTGTAAAGGATAACTTTCACTGGACACAAGTGGGCGTGTTGGTAGGAGATTATGATGATGTCTTGAGCTCGGTCAGATGAGGTTCTGACATCTGCGCTCAACATCTGCTAAGAGAGGGAAAGATCTGTTCCTCCATACATTAAGGCCTATAAAATGTGATGGTCCTAACACTTCACATACCCACTTTCATTGGACATGGATATCTTCATAATTACTCCAGCTTCCTCCCAATGATCACACAGGGAGCATTTGAAACCAGTTCATGAAGTTCTTAGCATGGGTGAGGATCAAATACTAAAAGAGCAATTGGCTTCCCACACTAAACAAGTAGGCAGTGATAAACAGTTTCCTAAACTAATCAAATAAACAGTGATAAATAATGTACTTTTTATTTTGCTGACACTTCTCTTTTAATGTCTGAGGATCCAAATACTAAAAGAGCAAATGGTTTCCTAAATAAATCAAATCAATCAGTCAGTCAATCAGTCAGGTGCTGTCTCTACAGTGAATTTTAGCTGCAGTGGATCTCCAACACTGCCCGTCTCTCGCCTTAATTATACTTTCTGTCAGACTACTGTTTGTCCATCTCTTGATGTAGTCTTCCCACTTGTATTGTTGTCTTGCTCACTTGCCGTCAACCTTACCCTTCAGAATAGTTTTTATAGCCTCAGGAAGGTTAACCTCGGTCAACAAATGCCCGCAGAAGTCGGATGTGTTGGCCTAACGGCGCAAGAACGCAGCTTTATTGTAAACAGACACAACGCAATCACGTCCGAAAAAAAACCTCAGGATGAACGCAGCAGAAGAAGAAGAAGTTTTTATAAGAGTGTTATGTAATAAATGAAAGAAGCAACAATAAATAATTTCCTAAACTAATCTAAGAGCGGGTACTAGGAAATATCATGGAAAGTAAAGGTGGCAAGCATGAATACCAACCACATCACCCAGTTAGTGCCGTTTGGTCCATCAAATTAGGAGTCTAGGCCCATATGACAGCGAGCCTTAGGTGTATAAAAGGGACCTTTCAAATGCCAAATGAGCAAATAGTTTCCTATACAAATTGAACAAGCAGTGATAAACAATGTTCTTTGTCCTTCCTGATAACTCTTCTCTTATAATGTCTCAGGATCGAATTTCCACAGGAGCAAACAGTTTCCTAAACTATTAGAATAAGTCGTGATAAACAATTTTCTTTATTTTTCTTGATGACACTTCTCTTATAATGTATTAGGATCCAAACGTTACAAGAGAAAACGGTTTCCTAAATTAATCGAATAAGCAGTGATAAACAGTGTTCTTTGTTTTTCTTGATGCCACTTCTTTCATAATGTTTTAGGATCCAAATGCTAAAAGAACATATGGTTTCCTAAACTAATCAAGTAAGCAGTGATGGACAATGTTTTTGTTTTTCTTAGGCACTACGTTTCAGGTTCCCCAAATTTTACCGGAGATATTTTTGCGGTGACTCTCAGTTCTTGTTTTTTGTGACTTCTGTATAGGGACGTTATGCATGCTCATAATGTTAAATTCCCCGATTATTTCAAGATAGCGTTAAAACAGACACAGATTACTTGATATAGTTTTACCCTTCACGTTTTGCGTTCTAAATTTCTCAGGCTTCGGGAATCCTTGTTATACTGGAGAACCAGGGTATCTATTCTAAGTGGTAAGTTAACCCCAAACACCGTTTTATGAGACATGATGCACTGTTCTAGCTATGTATTATTCAATTTAACATCCATTTGTAAGTGTATTGTATAATTTTCGACCATTTAAGTTGGCAATCAATGTCACACTGAAATTATGAAGATCGCACGCTGTAATGTGATATTTCAATAGTGGGAATTAGCAGTTTTCCTTGCCGTACTCCAGCTATGAACATTTAATATTGTTATGGAACATTCAGAGTGATTACAATGATAATAAATGTATGATTACATTCAACACCCATTATTGTATTTATGTGTAATTTTTCATCACTCTACATGGACCAGATCGTTGATCATTTTGCAAATTTTCAACGGGACTTCTTTTGATTTATTTGGTTTTTTCCGGGATTTGAGATTTAAACAATGAGCACAACCCACTACTGGCAATGCTGATTGTATTCCGGTATGAACCTAAGGCCTTGTCCACGTCAGTTTGGAAGCACTAGACTCGAGTCTCGCTCCCGCCTGAATCCGTCAGTAGTGCATATCCTTGACTGGACCTGGGATCAAACCCGGATCACCGGCGTGTGGCGTGGGCATGCAACGCGGGCGTTCAACCACTAAACCATGCGGCACAGGCTAGATGCAACCAAATTATCACACTAGAATATCACAACGTCACCCATTGTTACTCGATTCACCGAGACTGGCATCTGTCAATCGATGTGGCCCCGAATGAACAGGTGATCATTTGGGGCCACATCGATTGACGAATGTCAGTCACGGCGATTTGGCAAATTTTGAGCTATAGCCTAAGATGGGTGACGTTGCGATATTCTAGTGTGATAATTTGGTTGTTTCTAGCATGTGCCGCATGGTTTAGTGGTTGCATGCCACATCATACGCCGATGATCCGGGTTTGATCCCGGGTCCAGTCAAGGATGTGCACTACTGACAGACTCAGGCTGGAGCGAGACTCAGGACTTCTTTTGTCAAAATGCATCTATGCTGGCGGCCTCGTGCTGATTGCCGCGCGTGCTATCGGCACGCATGGTTTGACATCATCACAGCATGATGTGGAGGTGTATATATCTGTGTGTGCGTGTGGATATATGTAAACTGGCAGCAGTTATTTTTCCTTGAATTAGACAACAGCAGTTTTAATCTCCCTGTCAGTGTTACCAACAGTTATGTGAGTGTGTAGGTAGGTCACGCTTTGTGAAAGGGTCAAAATCGTATTTTGCCCTTTGTTCATATTAAATGATAAACTGACCCACAAATACTAATATCTCTGCTTAGAATTGACCAACAGACGTGAATAAGGTACCGTTGGATTTGTTTTTTTTCAAGAGGTATCTAACTATGCAGGTTTCATAATTAAAAAGCAATTCAGAAAATGTTACTAAAGTGGCTAGTTTTTCTTCATGACACTTCTCTTATAACGTCATATGTTCCAAATGCTACAAGAGTAAACAGTTTCCTAAACTAACTGAATAAGCAGTGATAAACAATGTTCTTTTCTTTTTTTCTTGATGACACTTCTCTTGTAATGTCTTCAGCGCTGGGACTATAAACCACTGCCATGGTTAAGATTCATGTCAAGAAAGGAGATGAATCTCAGTTTTTGTATGAGACTTCTGTCGACACACCAGTTGCAGACATCCTGAAAGATTGTGCAACTATCTATAATGGTCGCTTGAAGGTTCACAGAATTTGTGGAGGTAATGGAATTTGGTCAGGCTCTGCTTTTTACATACTTTTTAATGTGTTTAAAATGTTCTTGAAGATGTTGTGTCATTAGCAAACACGAATGTGTGTGACATATTTGCATGTATCAGTGCTTAAATCTGTGTACATATTATACCAGATTATTTAGATATTTGTGTTAGTGAGCTGCCCATATGTGAATGTTTGCTTATATCTTCATTAATATGATCTAATATTATTTAGACATTTCTATTACTGAATTGTCTGTACATGTACGCATGCCTGTACCTATACACATTATACCAGATTATTTACATATGTGTATTAATAAGCTGCCCATATGTCAGGGTTGTAGTAGATCAGGAAAATGGGAGACATCTGGGTTAGAACTTTAGAATTTCACTGTTGGGGAAAACTTGGGAAAATGAAGAGAGAGAGAGAGAGAGAGAGAGAGAGAGAGAGAGAGAGAGAGAGAGAGAGAGAGAGAGAGAGAGAGAGAGAGAGAGAGAGAGAGAGAGAGAGAGAGTTTAGCTCACCATAGTCGGGAGACTCAAACTCAACAAAAAAGTGAGATTGTAAAAGTCTGTCTTCAGTTATTTGGGAAATATCAACGTCATAAGCCATAAAAACAAAGCAGATAAGAACGGTATAAGAGGTTCCAGTTGTTTATGGTAATTTGTGAGCATGTTGTTTAATGATCAGTCAATATGAATGCCATAACTTGAGACTTTGAGAATTTGTCTGGTTGCCGATGTCATCAAAAGCAGCACATTATGCATATAGTTATACATTGAATATCACTGGGGAATGTGAAACTGTTGTACAGTGCAGCAAGCTTGTAGGGCATGGCTTCTTCTTCTTCTTCTTCTTCTTCTTCTTCTTCTTCTTCTTCTTCTTCTTCTTCTCTTCTTCTACTCCTCCTCCTCCTCCTCCGCCTCCTCATTCTTCTTCTTTTCTTCTTCTACTCCTCCTCCTCCTCCTCCGCCTCCTCATTCTTCTTCTTTTCTTCTTCTACTCCTCCTCCTCCTCCTCCTCCTCCTCCTCCTCCTCCTCCTCCACCTCCGCCTCCTTCTTGCTCTTCCTCTTCCTCTTCTCTGTCTCCTATTACAGTTTCCCTTGCAGTGTCAGGATATGAAGAAAGTTCTGGATTAAACTGATGTGTACCTTGTTCACCATGGTGCTGGTCACCTCAGTTATGCCATTGCTTGTTTCCCTTTGTATCTGATTATACTGCTTGCTGTGGGGCACTATCTGTTGATCATCATCGTCAGGTGCCATGCCAGCTGGCGTAGGCATTCATGACTCTCCACAGATCTCGGTCCTTGATTTTCTGGATCAACTCTGCTGCTGATATTCCTCCATGCCACCGTCTGAATCCACCCAGCATAATTTCTCTTGATCTGCCTCTGCCTCTCTTCCCCTCTATCTTTTCAGTTGTCACGATGTTCTCCAATGCCTCTCTTCTCATCACATGACCAAAGAAAGCTGTTTGTCTCTTTCTTATTGTTGTATGTAATGATCTAGTTTCATTAGCCTCTTTCAGGCAATCGTTGTTAGTTACTTTGGCAGTCCAAGGAATTCACAACATTCGTCTTAGGAATCACATCTCTATTGCTTCCAAGTTCTTCCTAATTTGTTCATTTACATTCCAAGATTCACTGCCATACAGCAAAATATGTTCTATATATATCACTTTAGCACTCTCTTACATTCAATGATAGTGACTTATTGCATTAATCTGTTGGTAGTAAAGGTATTCTGTAAGTCCTGATGTTATCGTTTGCTTGAACAGAAATGGAAGAACTTGCCAAACACGGGGTCTCACTGCCACCTGTTATGCAGGGACTCACAGATGAACAGATAGTAGATCTTAAACTGAAAGATGAATGGGGGGAAAAATGTCAGCCTAGTGGAGGGGTGAAATTCAACAAAGACAAAATTGGTTGCAGAAATGGACAAGGTAACTGAATCATTTATATTTAAGGTTTGTATTTAAGACAGTGCTGGCTTCCTGGCCTAGAGGTTAGCAACTTTTCATCGTAATCTCCTATACTCTCATAAGTAACGTGACGACGGTGAGAATCTGCAGTGGTTCGAATCGCGTCGGTAACTTACGGGGTATGTGAGCCGGCCGCTCAGAAAGCAATGGCAAACTACTGAGCGTAATCTTGCCAAGAAATCAACAATCAGCTGAAAGATGCTGATGTTGACAGCAATGTCCTGTAAAGGATATGCAAACATTTAATTTAATTTAAGACAGTATTAACTGTAATTATCAAGACCCGTAGTTACTTGAAATCTGTTTATGTGTAGTATGAATAAGTGGTTTCATGTACCATCTGGCATGCATTGTTCTGCCATCCTGTGTGGATGTCAGTCATGGCCACTTATTTTTAAATATTTTTTTAAAACAAAATATCCATGTTATTTAAATTTTGCTTCCCTTCTTGATAAACTGAACTGAGTTATATCATATATGATTTCATTATTTCATGTTTGGTTTTGGTGTCTTTTACTGTTTCCAAAGAGTTTTGGAGTAACTGAGAGACGTGTTGACCTTCTTTAACTCTGGGTTTAAATTTGCAACAGAAAGTGGATAAGAGGTGAGGTGACACAGAAGTTAGTGAACTTGCCTGCCACTACAGTAGTCTAGGTTCAATACCTAACAGAGGCAGGAGTTTTTCAACTATTATGGTCTGAGGGTCAATCCGCCTCATACTAAACTGGTACCAAACAATTGTGTACAAAAATGTATAAGATTTGCCATGGAAGGGGTCTTAGATCTACACATTGAAATATCTAGCTGCTGCAGGAGTATTAACATGCTCAACTTGACCACAGGACCACCTGTTTTTCACCCTTATCTGAGGTTAATTCTTCCACCTCACTACCCAAGAGATCAGAGAGATATGTAATATTGTAGAAATGAACGGCTCTTTTAGAAATTACAAGCACTATGCTGAGATTCAAAGTAGGTCACTTCTGATTCTGAGGTGGACACTAACCCTGCAGCCAGGGTGCTCCCTGTAAGTCACGCAAGAGTGAACAACTAGAACCAACAGGTCTCTGCCAACAGTAGTGAAATCTCAGGTATAGATTCAGTTGTTTTGGTTTTAGTTTGCACTATTCACACTTTAACCCTGGCATAGAATCATATTGGGCACTCCATCATCATGTTAAAAGTTAGTTGCTTATCCTTTACAAGACGTAGCAGTCAACCCCAGCATTTTTTTGCTGTTTGTGATTCCTGAGCAAGTTTACACACAGTAGTTTGCCATTGTTTCTGAACGACCAGCACCATACCATTTCATAAAAAATGAACGTAAGGCGGTCTGCTATTCAAATCGCCCACAGCTGTGTTTCGAACACGGGTATGTTGGATCACAAATTGCGTCCGTAACCCCTTCGCCACGAAGCTGGCATCATCATGTAGCAGGCCTTTTGTAGAAGAGTGCTCTCATCACGACCTTCCGGAAGAACCCATAACCTTTCAGCAGTTCCCCTGCCTCATGCATGTTCATATCCAGAGTCAACGATCCTTTAACATACCTTAAGGCACATTAGGCAGATGGTGCTTGACCCATATTGTCATAGATCAATCAGGAGGGTGATGTGGTCAGTTTACACTGGTCCACCAGATGGTGCTTGACCCATATTGTTTCGAGAATTCGCTAGACGGTGACGCGGTCATCTACACAGATGGGTCGGTTGTCCGACATGTGAGAAGCTCATGGGCCTTTACAGCTTCGGGCCGGAGGGAGAATTGTGAAGGAGGACTCTGGTGCTTTCACTGAAACCACAAGTAGCCTGACCATGGAAGTCATGGCAGTAAGTAAAGCAATAACATGGCTCGAGACACAGACATTCACTAGGGCTTGTTTCCTTAGCGACTCAATGAACATGATCAAGAGGATAGAGGAGGGGTCGATCCGAAGAGAATGGTTGCTGCCTCTGAAGCGGTCTCGGCTGGCAAAGATTAGTTTCATCTTCGTGCCAGGGCATGCGGGAGTACAAGGAAATGAGCGGGCTGACAAGCTCGCAGGTGAGGCTACTGTGGAGGGCGGACGCGCCATGGACCAGGCTGACATTCTGAATGCTCTACGAGAAGTGAGACTTTTGCGAGAACCAAGTGATGACTGTGAATCTACAACAATGGCCAGACTGCGGGAGCAGCAAATTAAAAGAGGGGTGGCCAAACAAGAACACTACGCAGGAAGCCAAAGAAGATTGATAAACCAACACAGAACTGGCGTCGTTAGCCGCTACACGCTGCGGGATTTGCTGAGGAGGAGATCCGAGCACTTATGGACTGAATGGTTCGATGTGCAACGAGGATGATCTGTCGACTAACTAACTATTGTCATAGATCAATCAGGTGGGTGATGTGGTCAGTTCACACTGGCCATCAGATGGTGCTTGACCCATATTGTCATAGATCAATCAGGTGGGTGATGTGGTCAGTTCACACTGGCCACCTTTCCTTCCTGTGACATTTCCTGGTGCCCTTGTTAAGCCTGGTAAGCCTGGGTCCAGGGTGTCTTTAATGTTCTATGTCCACCGTCGTGTTGTTTGACCCCTGCCTCTTCTTCCTGGAACCATCCCTTCCATCACTCGTCTTTCTAAGCCGCTGTGTTTAATAAGGCCAAAGTATGTTATTTTTTTAGATATGATTCTGTCTATGGACCAGTTTTCTTCAATGTTCACATCTTGTAGATGGTCACTATTTTTGTTCTTCTTGTATTCTATACAGTATTCTAAGAATTTGTCTGTAACATTTCAGTTAAAAAGACTTGATTTTCTTCTTCTCTGATTATGAAAGTATTAGGACCATGGAAATATAATAATTTACGTTTATTTTGAGTTATTATATCCACTTGCTATTTTCGGAAATTAAATGATGTTATTTATGTAGGTCTTACCCACTGCATGTAAAACTGTTTATGATCTTTCTTCTTGTTTAGCCCCAACACCTCAAATGGCAGAAGTGCTGACTGAAAACAATAAAAGAGGCAACGGATATGATATCAAAGGTAAACAATAAACTTTCTAATGTCACTTTGAGGTATGTAGGTATAGTAAAGGACTCTTCCCACAATTTTAGGTATATAGTGTATATATCACCATATATTGTTTATAAACGAGTCGGCACTTGATGGTTCATGTGATCAGTATCACTCTGTTCATCTTTACTTCCCAGGATATTAGCTGGTTCCCATTTTAGGCTGGGGAAGTAGCAGCAGTGAACAACTAGGGTTAGAATTGAATATTAAGAAGACACAGATTATGGTCATCACTGGGAAGAAGGAAATACCACAATGTGATATACGAGTAAATGGGCATATGCTTAAGCAAGTTAATCGATACAGTTATCTCGGAACAGTCATAACATCTGATGGGAGATGCCTTGAAGAGATTAGAATAAGAATTGCCATGGCGAAGGTAGCCTTTTGCAAGATGAAAAACATGCTGACCAATAATAAGATATAAATTGAAACGAGAAAAAGAGTGTTGAGGTGCTACATACAACCTGTACTTTTGTATGGAAGTGAAGCGTGAGCAATGAATATACATGCCCCGGGAAGGTTAACCCGGTCAACAAATGCCCGCAGAAGTCGGATGTGTCGGCCTAACGGCGCAAGAACGCAGCTCTGCTGTAAACAGGCACAACGCAATCACATCCGAAAAAGAAACTCCGGATGAACGAAGAAGAAGAAGAAGAAGAATATACATGCTGAAAAACATCTGATGATTGTGGAAATGTGGTTCTGAGGAAAATGCAAAGAACACCATGGACAGATAGATAAACCAATGAATAAGTCCTTCAAGAAACAAATGAAGATCGTAAGCTGATTAGAGACATTAGACGTAGACAGTCAACATTTTTTGGACATGTTATGAGAAGACATGACTTGGAGAACTTGGTGACAACTGGCAAGATCGAATGGAAGAGACCAAGGGGAAGACTGAGAAGTAAATACCTGGATGGCTCGGCCGCATGGCATGGTCGAGACAGGAACACGGAGCTGAACCACGACTCTGGTGATCGAGTCAAATGGCAAGTCATGACAGCTTACGCTTTCCGGCATGGCACATAAATTGATTATAAGTAACAACAGGAATAATTTTGTCTCTGCCTTGAGGCGTATTAGGCATATGGTTTTTTTAAAATGTTGCATATCCCTTGCAGGACGTTGCAGTCAACACCAGCATTTTTCAGCTGCTGTTGATGTACTAAGCAAGTTTTTACGTTCAGTAGTTTACCATTGCTTTCTGAACAACTGGCTCCCATACCAACACGTTATAACGCAACGCGACACGGGCATGTAGTACTTAACAAAAATGGTATGTCCTTTGCAGGAAGTTGCAATTAACCCCAAACCCTATTGATTTACTATGCTATTTTATGCTCATTTGTTTCCCATTGCTTTCTGAACAAGAAGTTGACAGTTAAATCCAACTGACATGTGTGTGGTATGGACTCACAAGTTCACTGTCAGAAGAGAAAGTTAAATCCTCATATTTGTGTTGATCAGTCAGCACACAGCGGGTGATGTAAATATCATACCTTTGCTTTTACTTCATGGCACATTTCCTGAGAGCTGATTAATAGAAAAATATTGGTTAAAATAAAGCACTAAATACCTCGTGTGCCCCAAGATGTGTTCAATTTGTCATTTTTGACATTTCCTGGTACCCATCAGTTTTCACCTTTGCCAGCATACCTTGTGAATCCACATCGCTGTGGAGAGTTCAACATATGTTGGAGGGGGTGCTGAGTGGTCTTGAGGTGTTGTGTCCGCCTCAAGTGCTGGGGGTCCCGGGTTCAAGCCCCAGTGAGGGTCGGGATTTTTTCACGTGGACTTCTAGTAACAAAATTTCCCCTGGTTTCTAGGTAGTGAGATCGGACGCCCATGTGTATTGTTGCGTATGTTAAAAATCCCTTGGCAGTTGGAATTTGAAAAAGAGTAGCCTAACGGCGCTGCCCGAGCAAAAAACAAATTTGAGTTAAAAATCTACCCAAAGTATTTCAGGGTCCTTGCCGGTGCTACGGAGTTCGTGCACTGAGCTGAGATTCTCCGAACTCAGGCTCAAGTTAGGAGTAGAACGGAGCACTTATGGGTTACACCCGTGTGCTGCGATATTGATCCATCGACTAAACTAAGCAGTTTGTTCTCCAACCAGCGGAAAGCTGCAGAACTACCTCGACCTCCATTCTCAGACTTGAGGTTGTGGTGTATCCTTTACTAGTCATTGGCCATTTTCTTTTGCTATGAATCCTCCGGCACTTTGTTTGCCTCTTAACACAGAGCCATCAGTACAGATAATCACATCGCCAGAATGAGAGTAGAAGCTTTTACATGAGGAAAGGCATGTTAGTATGTGACCAGATCATGAATCTGCACAACACATATGGACAGAGTCAGGATTAGGCCTGTGTTGGTAATGTTTTAGGCATTTTATTGTCAGTTGACCAGGGAAAATAATTTCATATATTTAAGTAATGTTTGTCACACATTTATCAGCTCTTTATTGTAATGGTATTGTAATGGTATTAGCTATATATATTGCGGTGTCAGGTCTTAGTCAGATATGACTGAGCTTCCATATGACAGTAGATGATACTACCTGCTTTCTGTTAGCGCCAAATGTTGGGTGGCACATACCAAACCCGACACCCCACATTGTGCCAACGGCTTCGGACAGAGGAGTGCAATTGGGAGGGTACAAGCCTTACCCTAGTGCAAGGAAATGCACCCTAAAGAGTAAATGTCATGGCAGGGCAGACCAGGCCCTAAGCTTTGGTCTGCAACAAGTCTAGGATAGAACTCCGACAGGCGGACAGTTAAGAGTATTGCTTTGCTGATCTGACAGCTTCTGCAGCTTGTCTTGTTCCAGGCGTATTGATGTTGTTCGTTTTCCTCTGGAGTAAATTAGGCAGGCCGAGAGAGGGATCTTGCTGCATGGGCAACACATGGTTTTTAAATTCAGCCCAGGCTTTGTGTTATGGGGAGGTATAACTCCATTTTAGAAACTATCGTCTGTCAAGACGACAAGGTGCCATTCAGTCAGTCAGTCTTAGCTATTGAAACGTCACATTTATTGTATTCTAAAGAGATTGTTGTGTCAGTTAATTTGTTTGTTATGTCAAGAAAAAAGTAGATGCGGATGTTCAGGTGACTCAGAAGACAGTACAGGATGCTCTGGACATCTTGCGGGGTGCTGTCATGATTGTGTACCCAATGGGACTTCCACCTCATGAGCCAATCAGAGCAGAGTTTGAGAACACCGAGGACCTTTCAGGGAGGCAGGTATGTAAATTAGCTTCACTGACAATGTCCCACAAGTTTGAAAACTTAACATTCATATGTCATGATCAAGAGAATTAAGTTACACTGATTTATCAGACCTTTTGCTCAGTTCATCCCCACTATAAGCAGCATCAGATTTACTTCCCTAGGCTTTGTAAATCCCATGTCTAGCTGCAAGCCAGCAGATTTGTCTCCCTCCTAGTCTGGTATTTACTTTTTGACTTGTTGGCTTTATCTTCTGTTTTGTCATCAAGGATGTCAGCCCTTGAGCTGGCTGGGAATCTTCCTGATAATTCCATTCCATAATTGTCTATCTTGTGCCATGCTCTTTAATCCCATGTATATCTGCATTGATAGATCTACATGTCTATTGATGTCTTTGGTTTACCCTTTCCTCTGTTCACCAGTGTTATGCCCCCTAGAGCTCTTCTCTGCCTGTTTGTCATTGGGCCCAAAGGGGAAGCAAGCAAAGAGTAGCAACACTGTAACCTTCCATGTATATTATAGGAGGCGACTAAGGAGGGCCGGGGTAAGACTAGCTACCTCATACCATAGAAAATGTTTGCCTTAAATTCCAACCAATCGTGAACAAGACTACAAAGGGCTTGGCTTGTGATTTGCCTGAGTTGGAAAATGAAAGCCAGAAGAGTAGGTCTGTTCTCTTTGTTGTTTCTTCATACTGGGAAGATTAACCCTGGTCAACAATTGTCCGCAGAAGTCGGATGTGTCGGCCTAACGATGCAAGAACGCAGCTCTGCTATAAACAGGCACAACGCAATCATGTCCCAAAAAAAAAAAAACTGGATGAACGCAGCAGAAGAAGAAGAAGAAGTTTCTTCATATATTAGGGTGTGATCTAGCCTTGAAAGTCTTAACTTTGTCATTATTTTCTATTGTTGTTGTAAATGATTTATTTTATATTATTTTAGGTTGCACAATTTTGATTTATCTTTAAATTGATTTTATCTTTTGAACAGGCTTCTCTAGAAGTTATCGATATTGACCAGGCTTCCATGTGGTGGGCGGGCAAAGAGCTGCTTCCGAACAAGAAACTTGGAGATTTTGTTGGCAAAAATGAGAAGACCAAAATTGTTGCCAAATTACAGAAGGTACTAGTGAACTGTTATTCTGTGCATGGATACTGGCTGCAAATATAACATCCAGAAAAATGTATCAAATTCTTCTGGTACATGACAGAATAAGTCTGTCAAGTTTTAGCAAGATAAATCGTCTATACTTCTAAATATTTAATAATATTGTTTGGTTTACTGCCCAACTGAATCCATGATCTGTATTGTAGATGTCATAATACTACTTTCACCGATATTGGAAATGTAACCTAACTGTCATATACAACTTTTACCATTGTACCCACCTCACATCCAAGAGGTACTATTTTCAAAGCATTACCTTTGACTTTTTCTTGTATCTTTTCTTGAATTGATCCTTGTTAAAAATAGATTTATATTGATAAAAAGAGGCATGGTGGTCAGTGCATTTGCCTGCCCAGACAGTGGGCAGGGTTCAATCCCCAGCAGAGGCAGGATTATTGTTTTCCCTGCCAGGATGGATCTGGGTTCGACTCAGCCTCATAAAAATTGGTACTGGACAATTTTCAAAATTTTCTGGAAATTGCTTGGTAAGGAAAGATGATGAGGAAGGGAATTAGCCAACCCACCTCATATGGTATGGTCTAGAATATGTGAAGGCCTAACATGTCACATCCCAAGGGCGGTATCTGCTATTGGATTGCCTTTTATATTGATGATGTTTGATCTGGTAGATGTGATAGATTGCCTGTTATATTGATGATGTTTGATCTGGTAAATGTGATAGGCTGCCTATTATATTGATGTTTGATCTGGTAGATGTGATAGATTGCCTGTTATATTGATGATGTTTGATCTGGTAGATGTGATAGATTGTCTGTTATATTGATGATGTTTGATCTGGTAGATGTGATAGATTGCCTGTTATATTGATGATGTTTGATCTGGTAAATGTGATAGATTGCCTGCTATATTGATGATATTTGATCTGGTAGATGTGATAGGCTGCCTATTATATTGATGTTTGATCTGGTAGATGTGATAGATTGCCTGTTATATTGATGATGTTTGATCTGGTAGATGCGATAGATTGTCTGTTATATTGATGTTTGATCTGGTAGATGATAGATTGCCTGTTATATTGATGATGTTTGATCAGGTAGATGCGATAGATTGTCTGTTATATTGATGATGTTTGATCTGGTAGATGCGATAGATTGTCTGTTATATTGATGATGTTTGATCTGGTAGATGATAGATTGCCTGTTATATTGATGATGTTTGATCTGGTAGATGCGATAGATTGTCTGTTATATTGATGATGTTTGATCAGGTAGATGTGATAGGTTGCCTGTTATATTGATGATGTTTGATCTGGTAGATGTGATAGGTTGCCTGTTATATTGATGATGTTTGATCTGGTAGATGTGATAGATTGTCTGTTATATTGATGATGTTTGATCTGGTAGATGTGATAGGTTGCCTGTTATATTGATGATGTTTGATCTGGAGATGTGAAGATTGCCTGTTATATTGATGATGTTTGATCTGGTAGATGTAATAGGTTGCCTGTTATATTGATGATGTTTGATCTGGTAGATGTGATAGATTGTCTGTTATATTGATGATGTTTGATCTGGTAGATGTGATAGGCTGCCTGTTACATTGATGATGTTTGATCTGGTAGATGTGATAGATTGTCTGTTATATTGATGATGTTTGATCTGGTAGATGTGATAGATTGTCTGTTATATTGATGATGTTTGATCTGGTAGATGTAATAGATTGCCTGTTATATTGATGATGCTTGATCTGGTAGGTGTGAAGATTGCCTGTTATATTGATGATGTTTGATCTGGTAGATGTGATAGATTGCCTGTTATATTGATGATGTTTGATCTGGTAGATGTGATAGGTTGCCTATTATATTGATGATGTTTGATCTGGTAGATGTGATAGGTTGCCTATTATATTGATGATGTTTGATCTGGTAGATGTGATAGATTGCCTGTTATATTGATGATGTTTGATCTGGTAGATGTGATAGGTTGCCTATTATATTGATGATGTTTGATCTGGTAGATGCGATAGATTGTCTGTTATATTGATGATGTTTGATCTGGTAGATGTGATAGGCTGCCTATTATATTGATGATGTTTGATCTGGTAGATGCGATAGATTGTCTGTTATATTGATGATGTTTGATCTGGTAGATGTGATAGATTGTCTGTTATATTGATGATGTTTGATCTGGTAGATGTGAAGATTGCCTGTTATATTGATGATGTTTGATCTGGTAGATGTAATAGGTTGCCTGTTATATTGATGATGTTTGATCTGGTAGATGTGATAGGCTGCCTGTTATATTGATGATGTTTGATCTGGTAGATGTGATAGATTGTCTGTTATATTGATGATGTTTGATCTGGTAGATGTGATAGGTTGCCTATTATATTGATGATGTTTGATCTGGTAGATGCGATAAATTGCTAGCTAAGGCTATTGGAAGAGTAAACATTTTCTAAAGCCTTTTGCAATTTTCACAGAGAGGCCAGGGTGCTCCAGCAAGAGAACCAGTGGTCAACCAGGAGGAACAGAAGCAAATGATGGCTTATTATTACAAAAAGCAGGAAGATTTCAAGGTGTGTATTTATGATGGTTATAGTTTTTAATTAGCCGTGGTAGCTGAGTGGATAGTGGGGTAGTTTTGTCAACATAATGGTCTGAGCTCAGTTCCCAGCTGAAGGCAGGTTTATTCCTTCTGCTTGTGACTCAGTGATTAACCCAATCTTGTAGAATGGGTACCAGAAAAGAAGGACCAGATCAGTTTGTCTATAGAAGGAAAATAGGGTGAAAAAATAGACCTGGTTACCTAACCCTATAATGTTGGGAGTTGATACATGTGAAAAACCCTTTTGCTTCACTCTGTGAAGGTAATTTATGTGGTAAGATTATCTTTTACCTTACTGTGTTTTGAGTTTGTCATCAGAATTTGCCTGGCTAGCAGTCCTGCTGGGAATATCAGATTAACAATAACTTTTAGTTATCAGTCAAAGGTTTCTTTGATAGGTTCTACAGTTGACTTATACCAGTGATTCCCAAGAAAGGTGTGGACTTATACCAGTGGTTCCCAAGAAAGTATTAGAGCATGGACAACATGGTATCTACTCATGCCACATCTGTTCCTTTTGAACTTAATGTGATATCGGACTGTCTGTGTGGTAATGGATGGAACAATATATTTAAGGATGCTGGAATTAGAGGAGTTAAGTGTAGGTTTGGTTGGAAGTGATATATGACAGGATAAATCCAACGTGTTTACAACCAGTGTGTCAGTGGAATGATTTGTGTCTACACCTTGCGACATTTTCTGTGACAAAGCATCTGTGGGTTTGCTCAGAATGTTGTGATATTGATTCATATCGATTCTTTAATCAAGAAGTAAGAGGGGTGAAAGCTTCTCACAAGATTAGTCTTGTCTTTCTTTCTTCCTGGGTATATCTGTCTGTTTGTCTACCTGCCTGCCTGCCTACCTACTTATGTATGTGTATGCATCTACCCACCACTTCCCACCAATCTGTCTGTTTACCTATATTTTGCTTTAGGTATAAATGAGGACATATGGGCGAGAGAGAGAGAGAGAGAGAGAGAGAGAGAGAGAGAGAGAGAGAGAGAGAGAGAGAGAGAGAGAGAGAGAGAGAGAGTATGCGTAAATGTTTGTGAGTTTGTAATTGTGAGTGTGTGTATGTGAATGTGAGGGGGTTATTTGTGTGTTATTGAGTGGGTGCACAACTGGGAGAGTTTGTATACATGATGTATGTAGTTATGTATGTATGTGTTTATGCATGTGTGGGTGTCTGTTGTGTGTGTATCTGCCTGCCTGCCTCATATCAGGATAATATGCATTGTTTATGTTCACAGCATTTATTTGACAATGTTTTTTCTATGTGAATGTAACATGCACATTAGATACATGATGTACGAAAGATGAGTGACTGGAAGGGCCGAATGTAAGTCAGGCCTGGTGCCCAATTTGTGACCCTTTGAAAATAAAGTTGGTTCGTTTGATCAATCTGTCTATTTAACCATCCCTCCCACTCCCCTCTTTACTCTCTCATCTCTTTCCCTTTTATATTCCATCAACCCATCTCTCCGACAAACATGTCATCCAGTGCATCTAATTTTGACAGGTGTCACTTCTGAGCTGCCTTAAACTGTACACTGTCTACTAACAATACTGCAGGTTTGAATCAGTCTTATCCTGGTACCTACCCATCAACATGTCCACCATAAGAAACCCTTCTTGTAGCTTTGCTTAGGCAGGTATTCCGCTTGAGGCATGGGAGACACACAAACCTGCCTGTGACTGCATATGAAGGTGCAGGAGATATATTTATTTGATGTAACACTAATAATATTGGACCATTTATTATGAATATTGGACCATTTACATTGTTTTTCTCTTTAACATCAACTTGTAGAAACTCGAGAAAGAGCAAGACGATACTTACATGGACTCTGCCTGGGCAGATACTCATGAGCTGAAGCGTCAGTTCCAGGGACTCAACAACATTAAGTGGGGTCCTAGATAATCTTGTTTTCATTCATTGTATATAATATTTGTTCATTGAGGTAATCATGTTTTTAAATGTAACTTCAGTGAAGTATCATCACTTACTCCATGTTGTCATTTGTCTAATCTGGTCTGTTTTGCCCATTTCTTATGAGTCAATAGTCTTGGTGTATTTTATCTAGAGGCTTTAACATTTTATCGCCTTCTCTGTTATGCTGTTTCCTTCACTATTGTAGCTCTGCAATCTTCCATTACTGTAGGAAATTCACTGGTGTTCTAATCACATAGTTGTCTTTGATCTTTTTCTTTGCCTGTAACTTTCCTCATTGTTGCATATTTTCCAAATGTTTATATATGTTTGCGGGTGTGTGAGAGGAGGGAGGGAGAGGGGAAAGGAGGAGAGAGGGAGGGGAGGAGAGAGAGATTAAAAATGTTATTCACATGAATTCTATTTTGCCTTTATGTTTCTTACTGGGTCCTTCTTTGTGTAAGAAAACAGTGCTCATAAGTACAATAGTTGATGTTGTCTTCATAGGTTGTTTATTTATTACAATAAGATGATCACTTGGCGGTTACATTGCAGTTAGGAACTTTCTGATCCATGTATGTTCTGCATTTATGACTATAAAAACAGCATCATTTCTGAAATAATTATAATGTGGTACAGTTGAGCAATACAAACATTTTACAGGTTTCTCTTTGTGTGTTGAATGTATTTATAAATGTCAAATGCTGTACCACTCGTTTTTTTTTCTTTCTAGTTTGCTGTGAACTTGAGCGTAGTCCATACAGATGCTGCTAGAATTAGTAGTTGCTGCTACTAGTGAATGCATTGCACTGATGTTTGTGTGTGGATTAGCTTTCTCTATAACCAATGTCCCTCGCCATCTGGCAAAATTACTGAGGTACTTGTAATATACATCCCCAAGTCAAGGACGAGAAGTCAGCTTTTTAGTCCAACTGACCAGTGTAGGGGTTGAACCGACTCCTCCACCATCAGCACATGGGAAGTATCAGTGCTCTTATTCTTTCAGCCATGCTGACCTCCACACCACTAATGAGCTGATTATAACTTTCATAACTATCACTTGTACAGACAACAACGTATTAATGTCATGGTGGGATTACCTACAGAATCTGTTGGGTACAAACTTGCTATTGTTGGGAATATTAATAAAATACAACACAGAAACTACCAGTATCAGGTTGTTCAGTGTGTGTGTGTGTGTGTGGGGGGGGGGGGGGGGGGGCTTCTACATGGCACAATGATAATGCACCAGCCTCATGCTGTGAATGTCATAGGTTCATTTTCAAACTCTGTCATTAGATTTACAAATGCAGTTTTTTTTTCCGGAGGCCTTTAGGGTCATCACTGAAGCTTTATGTACTACTTATGGCAGGCTGCTTTGTAAAAAGAAGATTGAGCTATAGGGATAGAACCTGGTGCCATGAAGTCAATCCTCTTTCCTTTAACCATTTTTCTGTGGCAGGACGGGTGTTGAAGTCGTTAGATCATGTCACTCCACTATACCCCGCTCTCAGCAACTCTCTTCTTCTCTGAATAAATCTGAACCCAGTTTGACTGATTAACTAGAGTTAATGTCAATGTATATAAGCATGCCCATATTTGCTTCGTCTCCCTCAACAGATGTCAAAATTATAGGAATGTGAATTGTTTCTGTAGAGCACTGATTATGAATGTACCTGTTATCCCCCCTGCCTGTGATCCCATCTAACACTGCCATAAGTTACACCAAATGCCAAAAGTTTTAGCAGCGAGTATTCATCAACAGGATGCAACAACATATAAAATATGGAGCATTGCTGTGCTTTATCCATCCTCTGCTCTCCAAAATTGTTGCCCTAGTATCCAGCATATTAGCTTGCTCATTACCTTGGACCTTTGCATGACACAGGCAGTAGATCCACCTTGAAGAGATAGATAGTATACAAATATAATTTGACCATTGATATCATAGTCTCTTGTTCTTCAGCAATCAACATTTGCTTTGCTTCTTTTCTGGCATGGGTCACAAATAGAATGGTTTGCTTGAGGTCTTACCAGTCCCCTAAAGTTTGGCTCAAAGGATTACTTCTTTTCTGGCATGGGTCACAAATAGAATGGTTTGCTTGAGGTCTTACCCGTGCCCTAAAGTTTGTCTCAAAGGATTGCTTCTTTTCTGGCATGGGTCACAAATAGAATGGTTTGCTTGAGGTCTTACCAGTCCCCTAAAGTTTGTCTCAAAGGATTACTTCTTTTCTGGCATGGGTCACAAATAGAATGGTTTGCTTGAGGTCTTACCAGTCCCCTAAAGTTTGTCTCAAAGGATTACTTCTTTTCTGGCATGGGTCACAAATAGAATGGTTTGCTTGAGGTCTTACCAGTCCCCTAAAGTTTGTCTCAAAGGATTACTTCTTTTCTGGCATGGGTCACAAATAGAATGGTTTGCTTGAGGTCTTACCCGTCCCCTAAAGTTTGTCTCAAAGGATTGCTTCTTTTCTGCAAAGTCAGGGCAGTCTTGCAGGATACATTTTGGGAATTGCTTTAGTTCTAGACATTTGCAAGTGGCAGAGTCAGTGAGACCCAATTGATGGAGGTAGCCTCTCATGATGTACCTTCTAAAGCAGTGGTTCTCAACCGGTGGGGAACTCCCCCTCGAAAGGGGAAGGGGGGTGTGGTGGTGGAATTTTAGAGTTTCCGGTGCGTTAATACAAGAACCAATTACTTGACATTGTTTTTCCTTCCATACTTTACGGTTTTGTACTTCTCGCCCTTCTGAAATTCGTTTTAAAACGTAAGTAGACTTTAGACTTATTCTATTATGTGTTATTAAAGTTAGCTTCCATTTTTACGTATACTGTGTAAAAAAAAAGGGGGGGGGGGATTTATAGGGATGAAATATGACAGAGGGGGGGAATGACATTTTGAACATAAGGTGAAGGGGTGTACGGGCCAAAAAAGGTTGAGAACCACTGTTCTAAAGCAAATTCTAGACATCAGGAATAATGGGAACTCTCATATATATGGGGTATTTGAGAACCATTGTGCCCATGCTGAAATGTTTAATGCTTGAAATTCTTCAGAATAGTTTGAGCAAAATATTCCACTAGATGCGCATGTGGATTAATGTCTGTGATCTACCCGGACCTTAATCTGTGTCGGAAGATTCCAGTAGGTTGGTGACTGCTCTCCAATGCATACATTTCAATCCATACTTTCTCCTTTCAACACTTCTTCACTTTCATACTTCTTCTTTCAACACGTGGTTCTCACATTTTTTTTTCAGTAACTTTTATCAATATTTAATAGCCCAGACTGGGTTAGTATCATGAGATCAGATGATTTGAATGAAATATTAGCAGCTGCCACCTGTCCTCTTATTTTAGCTCACACAAGTTCTATAGGGTTTAAATGAGAATGGTATGGTGGAAGTCTCAAGCACGTATGGCATGCTCTTCTATCAACTTGTCGATTTGATATTTCTTGCTTTTTTGTGTCTATTTTACAAGGAACAACAACTCTATCTTGTAATATGTTTCTGGAAATGGTATGTTTTCCCTTCGGAGCCATAACATTATTGCTTCTTTTGTGCTCGATGGTGTAGATATTTCTTCTTGTGCAACAATATTGTGATATGATGTATTGTCCATAATTAGGCAAGACGGTCTACCTAGGGATCGAAGCACTGTATTCTCGAGCCAATCTCTAAATAAATTACCATTCATTTCATTATGATAATCCCTATTGTCTGAATGCTTTGATATAAACACGAGTCTAGCATTATGCATACTACCAGCATGGGCTATGACCAAACACTGTCCTTTACTACTTGGCACATATTGCTTTATCTTTCCATCCACTGATTGTCATTCCTTTTTATTTGTGTAGTGCGCAATGATCTAGGTTTCATCCAGATACATTATGTCATAATTTTCTTTGCGCATTTCCCTTATTTCACATAGGTACTAGCTTCTTTTGGCTCCTAAATGAGGTTGCTAGCAAATAATATATCTATCTCCCTTGTACTTTCTAAACGTGAAGCCTAATGCCCTTATAATTTTCCACAGAGATGTTTTAGATAGCTCCATGTCACTGTTCTTTCTCAACCAAACCCTAAGTTTTCCTACAGTCACAGTTTCTTTGGTATCCAACAATTTTATTGCGTGTTGGTTTCATTCCAGATTCTTGCACCCATTGACGAAATGACTGTTTACTCAAACACAATGCATGCATCGTTCCTTTCTAGAGATTTGTAATAGTATGAGAAAGTTTCCTGTGATCGGCTTCTTGACAAAAATATGTGTACAACTTCATAACGATGCTTTGAAGTGTACAAAATATCACATTCGACATAATAATACATTCAGATGTTAGCAATAAATGGTAAGATATTATAAAATAATAACGTTTCATGAAAGCACCCAGTATAGGTAGAATTATTGATGTCACATCTAAACACTTCTGTACCACCATGTGACATGCTTCTCATAAGGAAATTCCCGTGCAGAATATTCATTATTGACCAATGATGTTTCCATGTGAAGATGTAATACATTTCATAGTACACACTTCATCTATGATCTGTAAATTATATACAGCAAATAAATAAACATTGAGATCTGCTGTACAATCTCCAGAACAAAGTTATATTTGTGGGGTGGACATAATGGTAAGATTGTATGCTAAATCTCATCATTTTCCCTCGGTTACTGAGTTATAGATTTTTATACGCTTGTGACGCACTGTAGGAAGCGCGATGAATATTAAAAAACAAACACACAAATACAAACCAACGTTTTGACTCAAGTCTTTATCAACAAACAATAAAAACAACAGAGACACAAAAGAATACTTTTCTTGACAACTGAGAAATAGTTCGATCAACAAAACTGGAAAAGGAAAACCAGCTAGGTTAAAACATTCGTCTGTGTGTGTTTTTCTATTCGTTGAGCTTCATAATCAACCAAGAGGAATGTTAATTGTTGGGAAGTCTTTGAGGCCATTGACATAGCAAGAGAAATAAACTCACAGATATTGATCGGCACTCATAGAAGTTGTGTGGTCATCTATTTCTACTATTTATTTCTTCCACTTCTATGAGAGGTGATCAATTCATGTCAATTTATTTCTTAATCAAGATAACTTAAATCTGATAAAGCCCGGAGAATATTGTGACAGAGGGAAAGTTTGAGAAGAGAAAGAAAATACTGAGGATGGCATTCGTGATGATCATCAGTTAGCTTTTTAATAATAACAGTCCTGAAACATAATTAATAGTCGTGGAGCGATATAATCATCTTCACTATTAAACATGGCACATAACATGCTGTATTGAATTGTAGTTGCAGCGAGCACAACTGTTTTTCATGAAAAGTGCACATTATGCAAACAAGTGTGTCAAATTTCCTAACATTGGTCATCTCAATCTGTGAAAATAATATCACCAAAACTGCTGTGTAAATGACACCATGTGCTTGGTAACACTTTTCCCTATAAGCCTGTACTGATATGTGCAGAAGTAAAAACTTGTGCGCCAACATGGTGGGTTGTCCTAGCAGCCGATACTAAGAGTTGACGCCGTCTATGGCATCTGCAGGAGATGTATGCTGGCTGGAAATGTGCTGTGACTGCTGCTGTTGTCGGACCAAAATATTCACCAGAACTAGGGTTTGATCCAGTTTGAGGTCCATTCTGTTGATCTGTAAGATAGGTTGATAATGTCAGTTAAGAAATAGTGACCATATGACCAAAATGTGTAACTGCAGTTTATTGCCTGCTAATGCAAGGCATGCGTGTCTGTATACTTTAAATCACCTTGACTTGTAATCTGCAATTAATGAGATCTACATTGTTAATAAGGCAGACTTAATTAATAGCAAAACCAGAGCTGCTGAAGTCAGAGCCCAAGAAAAATATACAGAAGATAACAAAGAGGTTAAGAAGCACAAGAGAACGGATACAAGAGAGTATTTAGATGTCCAGCAAGAGAGGCAGAGGATGCAAAAGCGAAGGGAAATAGAGACCTTTACAGCACCACAAGGAAATTGTAAGGAAAATATAGTATAATCAACCAAGTGGACTTATCAAAGATAGTAAAGGGGAAGTTCTCATCAACATTAAAATTTAAATGGGTTGAATACTTTAAGGACCTTCTGAATAGACCAGCTCCAAATGACCCTCCTCATATCCAGCCAGCAGAAGTGGAGTTGGATTTTAATTGTTAAAAAGTCACCTAAAGAAAACATTAGAAAAGCTATCAAACTACTGAAAAATGGGAAAGCTGCTGGTCCTGATAATATCACAGCAGAAGCTATTCAAATTCAATATAATATAGACACTTCAGCTGAACTGCTACTGGAATTATTTGGTAGAGTCTGGGAGACCGAAGAAATACTATCAGACTGCAGGGAAGGGTATCTGGCAAAGTTGCCTAAGAAAGGGGACCTGAAGGGGTATGATGGCTAATGAAAATAACTAAGGGATGAACACTCTGGCTTCCGACCAAACCTATCCTGCACAGACCAGATAGTCACATTACGGATAATAATAGAGCGAAGTATTGACCTACATCCGCCATTTTATATTGGATTTATGAAAAGACCTTTGACAGCATTGATAGGGAATCCGTTCTGAGGCTGATGAGGCATTATGGGGTCCTACAGAAAATCATTAACTTATTAAGGACAACATATGAAGACGTGAAATGAGTTGTTTGTGAGGGGAAACTGACAGATGCATTTGAAATAAAAACAGGAGTACGACAAGGATGCATTAATGTGGTCACTGGAGGGTCTTCTCCGTGATTTTATGTTGTGTTTTGTGTATGTATTATTTGTTTGCTGTTCAAGAAGGCTAGTCGCTGCAACTTCATATATTTTTCGTATTTCTGTTCTGTAAAGCTGCATTATTTTGTGTTATTTTATATTATTTGAAAAATAATGCTTGTGGTTAATTTTTTGATTTTAGAAATGGCAACGCTCAATGGTTCTCGACCTCGTCTATTTACACCACACCATCTTGTTAAACAATTTTAGATGGTAGTTTGATTTAAAGGACTTTGTGAAAGATTATGAAACTGATTAGTATGTGCAGTAATGTGGTTGGTTATTCAGTTAAATTATTTAGCGGTATTTTTTAAAATGTTGCATATGCCTTAAAGGACATTGCAGTCAACACCAGCATTTTTCAGCTGCTTTTGATGTACTAGGCAAGATTACGCTCAGTAGTTTGCCATTGCTTTCTGAGCGACCGGCTCACATACTCCGTAAGTTACCAACGCGGCGAGAACCGCTACCGATTCTAGCGCAGGTTACGTTACTCACAAGAATATACGACGGAGAAAGACGTAAAGCCCTAAGCCAGGGAGACCGGCAGGTGGTAATATGGGGGAAGGGGCGGGGAGACTAACAGTGAAAGTTTGTCATCATATGATGGCACATGACGAATTATGCTTATGAGTTGTGTTTTGATGGTGTTCAGGAGCAGTTATTGTGCCTGATATTGGTGAAGAAAAGTGGTGTGTTTATCATTATTCAGTAAATTTAATTTGATTATCGTCAAAGACCGAGAAGTAGTGCATTGGTAAGTGGACATTTTTAATAATTGTCACCCCTTGCTTCTAAATTATTTCTTCCAAAATCTAACATTATTATTGTTATATTTTTAACCACTTCTAAAAGTAGATTGAATACTGACATTTCCCTTGTGCAATGTCCCTCAATATAATGCATCTCATACCATTTGAACAAGTTTTACATCATTATTGGAACAATGCCCTACTTCTCATTTGCTGCCATCAATGTTCTCCGTAATTTTAAGGCAGTGAATCAGTTATGCTGCGTTAATATTTAACATGAAAAACCCCTAGCCTTATTTGGCAACATACCTGGTTTTCCATCTTTGCCATGCGAGAGCACAGCGTTGTTCTTTCTCTGTCTCGAATATTTCCGTAATATGCAGGCTTGCCGATCGTCTGGTCAAGCCTGTTGTGATAAAAGTCTGCAATGTAATCATGTCAGCAGAAAGATACATCATCATTTGGACGTATGGTTTACATTGAAATAGACATATCTATGAGAAATATCGTAGGCATCGCTTCTTGCATGGCACTGCATTTTTAAGAGAAACAAGTTGAAGTTGTTCGGAGATCATTTGATAACAGCCTCATAAGTTATCACATTGCGTCTACAATCATTGAAACTCTGGATATAGAACAATATGAATAGAAGTCCGCACAACCGATTGGATACGAGCACTCGCTCTTAAACTTCCGGTGTGCTAATGCCAAAGTAACTGGTTCAACCCCTACACCAGTCAGTTGGATTAAAATATTGACTCCTTGTCCTTAACTTGGGGACGTAAATTACAAGTACTCCAGATGTTGGGGTGGATTCGTCTGATGGCGAGGTACACGGGTAATAGGGGAAGCTGAACCACACGCAAACAATTAGTCCAGTGTGCTATACAGCATTTAAACACAGAATCCACAAACAATATGTTGCATAATTTATTGCCTGGCATATTTCGCTGCATCCCGGCACGTGCAAACTGCAGAGATACATATAACATAAAGGGGTTAAATGAATAATTTTAAAAAAGGTTAGTTGTATATCTTTTACAGGACGTTGCAGTCAACACCTGCATTTTTTTTTTTTAGCTGTTATGACTTCTTGGCAGGTTTACTTCAGTAGTTTGCTATTGCTTTCTGAACGACCGACACCCATACCATTTTGTTAAAAACCAAAGCAACGCGGTCTGCTGCCAAATCCTGCGCAGCTGTGTTTCGAACGCGGGTATGCGGGATCACGAACCACGTTCGTGTCTTCATCGCCACGGGATAATACTTAAGCTAAAATGAAACAATTGAAACACATAATCACAGGTATTGTTAAAATGGGGAACATCTGTTATCCCCACGATAATTTTAAATTTACCACAAACTCTTTCTGTTTGCACAAAACCAGCTGGAAATATGCCTGCAAACGTATTGTTATGTGTCTTCTGTATTTAAATTCGCTTAGGTTATACATTGTTTTGAGTATATAGCATTGTTTGTGTCCTTTCCCTCGATACATCCACGCCGTTCATCACTAATGTATGGTTTTATCTTGTGCCTTATTCTTCTCACAATTCTTCCCAGCAACGGCTTTGTCATGTGACTCATAAGACTTATTAGTTATTGTACGATGCTCTTCGCATTCTATAGCGCCTGGTTTCTTTGGCAGAGCTATAAAGATGAATTTTAATAAATAACTAGTAATGGACCCACTAATGTACTGTCAATTAAGGGGGCGTGAAGCTTCAAAGTACTATACTGTGGGTAATCTAAGAAATGGCAATATTAAAATTATTCTGGGTGACCTGAATGCCAAGATTGGATTAGTTAATATGGATTATTAAAAGATCAAGGGAAAACAGGTTTGGGGAAATAAACGGAAATAGGGAAATGGAAAAAAAAATTAAATAAACAGACGCCAATAAAGAAGTTGGGAAGCGGAAAATGGTGAATACAAGTCAATATTTAGGTGGCCTTGCAAAATGCACAGAAGATGCAGCAGCGAAATGAACCTCAGAGGCCTTGACAGAATTGGAAAGAAATCAATAGGGAAATATATAAACTAAGTGGGGGTATCTAAAATAATAATGGGACAATTCTCATCAATATAAAAGATCAAATGAACAAATGGGTTGAATATTTGGATGGACTTCTGAATAGAACAGTACCAAAAGATACTCAAGATATCCAGCCTGCAGAAGTGGAGCTAGATATCAACTGTGAGAAACCATCTAAAGAAGAAATTAGTAAAGCTATCAAACTTCCGAATTATGGGAAAGCTGCTTTTCCCCATGGTATCCCAGAATCGATATACACTTCTCAATTAAATAATTCACAAATTATTTTGTAGAGTCATGGGAAACTGAAGAAATATAATCAAATTGGGGAGATGGATATCTCGTAAAGCTGCCAATAAAGGAAGGTCTGCAGGGTTACGAACAATTATGGAGGGATAGTGTTATTGCAAGTTCATAAGAAAAATTAAGCTGGGTCATTCTGGGAAGATTAGGAGATATCGTTGACAAACAGCAAAGGGATAGCAGACTTTCAAACAGGGCCTGCATTTGCTTGATAACCACACTAGGCTTGCCAGACGGTAGTTTGTAAATTAGAGTTATACGTTTCCATAACACAAAGAATGAGCTGAATTTAGAGACCACGTGTGGTCCATGCAGCATGATCCATCTCTCGGCCTGTCTAGTTTACTCCAAAGGAAAGGTAGCACCAATACGTCTGGAACAAGACAAGCTGCAGAAGCTGCCTGATCAGTAACGCAATACTGTAACTGTTCGCCTGTCGGAGCTTCCTTCATAGACCAGTTGCCGACCAAGGCTTAGGGCCTGGTCTGCCCTGCCATGAAATTTAGTCTTCAAGTTGCATTTCTTCGCATTAGGGTAAGGCTTGCACTCTCCCAGTTGCACTAACCAACCCGAAGCCATTGGCACGGTGTGAGGGTATCGAGTTTGATGAGCGCCGCGCAACATTCGGCGATAATAGAAAGCAGGTAGTTGCGTCTACTATCACACGGTAGCTCGCTCACATCTTAGACCAGAAATTCTCACATCAGGCATACTAATAGAATAAATAATTGAAATGAACTCGCCAGCTTATATTGGAATTCTGGACTATGAAAAAGCCACAGAAAGGGTAGTATAGATGAAGTACTATGGGAGCAGACAGACAATAATTAACTTAATAAGTGCAGCATATAAAAACACGAAAGGCAGTTCTTAATGAGGGGAAACCAGCAGATGCATAAACAGGGATACCTTTTGCTGCCTTTATTATCCTTACTGATTATGGTTTGGATTATGAAGACAATAATTTAAATAATCACCACCATGAATGGAATTCCACGGAATCTGATAGAGCAGCTGTTGGTCTCGATATAGCGGAAGACTTTGCCTTCCTGCCCCACACATGAACGTCTTCCTGCCCCACACATGAACGTCTTCCTGCCCCACACATGAACGTCTTTATGCCCCACACATGAACGTCTTCCTCCCCCACACATGAACGTCTTCCTGCCCCACACATGAACGTCTTCCTGCCCCACACATGAACGTCTTCCTACCCCACACATGAACGTCTTCCTGCCCCACACATGAACGTCTTCCTCCCCCACACATGAACGTCTTCCTGCCCCACACATGAACATAGACGCAAGATATCCTAAACAAACCAGACTGACGGTCACAACAATAAGGTCCAAAATTTCATAGGGAAAAGACAAAGATAATGAGAATAAATCAAGCAAATGAGAACACGATCTTCTTTGGTGACATCCCACTTCATAGGGTAGAATCATATGATTGTTTATGTAGTAATGCAAACAACGTCAGAAGTTCGAGATTGGGGGAGGTGTTATAACAGAATAAGAATAAATGTTAAAATAAGAATACAAAAGACAAGATAAGCTTTCAAAGCACTATTAGATAAGCTTTCAAAGCACTATTAATTTGTCAAGGTCAGAAGAAATTACAATCAGGACAAAACAAACATAGAATGTGCAACTCTAACGTGGATGTAACTGATTAATTGCCATGGGGTAATTAATCGTCTTAAACGACTTCCCGTATCTGCCATGGGCGTATATCGCCGAAATGTTGTCATTGCGTTATAACACAACATGTCTGCTACTATATTTACAATTTTTTAAGTCAAAACTATAACACACTCCTACTTCTCATTTTCCGCCATCCATTTTTATTTGGTTCATTCAAACCTTCTGTTTGTTTGGCACTTAATTTATTAACTGTTTGTGTGGATCAGAAACACGGAGAACGACTAACAACATTACTACGAATGGACTTCAGACAGTCGTTAGCTGGGGCGTGCAGAAAAGATCCACAATGGTTAAGCAGAATCACTCAATGTGGAGCTTACCACGTTAGTTTTAAGCAATGCATAGGCATAGGTACAACTAAACTTCACACACGCAACACACACGCACGCAACGCGCGCACACACACGCACGCATGCGCGCGCACACACACACACGGGCAGTTTAATAGTGCAGTTTTAAAAAGCTATAAATTAAATGTGAAAATTATATTCATTTGATAAAAATCAGTATATACATTCACAACAAACACAAGTATTAGGACTTATTACAACATTATAAAACAATACAACGTGTGCTGAAATGCTAATATTTATTTTAAAAAAATGAATAATTAAAATATATAATGTATATTCTAATTATAACCTAGAAGGGTTGAACAGGATATTAATGAACAATAAGAAGAAAAATACTAGAAAAAATGTCAGCGTATCAAGAAGTGAAGAAAAAACGCCGAAACTGGATGCACGGTGAGAAAATCTAACAGTGTAACTAGACTGTTACTAGACAGATTCTATCTTTCTGGAATGCGCGTGCTAAAAAATGAAATGATTGATTGATTGATTGATTGACTTAGGAACCGACATCACAGCATTCGGGACATTCCCATAAAAAATGAAATGAGATGAAACAAGAGTTTGCTGCATGTCCTTTACAGGATGTCGCAATCAACCTCAGCAGTTTTTGGTTGTTTGTGATGTACTGACTAGGCAACTTTACGTTCATTAGCTTGCCATTGCTTTCTGAACAATCGACAATCAAACCATTGTTAGATAGCAACACAAGGTGACCTGCTTCCAAATGACCTGAAGCTGATATCAAACGCAATGTCATGAGTGCGAATGGCGTTCGCAACGCTTTGCCATAGACGCCGGCACAAGATAGAAGGAGACCTTAAAAAAACCACACGGACGAATTGCGACAGTGATGACCTTTGACCCAGATGTGTTACCTTTGACCTGACACTCTAGACGGTCATGTTTGCTGGAACCTTGTGTTGGGCGGCATAATGATAATGTGTAAACAGAGACAATAGTAGACAATATCTGTGTGTATTATAATTTATATTGAACAAGTTATATTAATTGTTCTTCGGTTTCTCTAGGATGAGCGGTACGTATATAGATTGGAATTTTGACTATTCACGCATTCAGTTTTTGTTATTGTTTCTTCTTTCGACTTTTGTCCTACTGAAGGCTACTGCACTACTGGCACTACTAGTACTAACTACTATTACTAACTAGTACTACTGCCTACTACTGGCACTGGCACTGCTTTTGTTTGCCGTGAGCCGTGACGACAGTGAAGCGTCGCAGAGAGAGAGAGAGAGAGAGAGAGAGAGAGAGAGAGAGAGAGAGAGAGAGAGAGAGAGAGAGAGAGAGAGAGGAGGCAGATGTTATCCATTTTTCTGTTTCACTTGTCTTGTTGCTTGTGCTATATTATTACTAATACTAATAAATACTATTGTCATGAAAAACCAATGAACAAGTCCTTCAAAAAAACAAAAAAAAACAAATGAAGATCGTAAACTGATTAGAGTCATTAGTCTAATAAATAATAAATAATGATTAGAGGTAGACAGTCAACATTTTTTGGGCATGTTATGAGAAGAAATGACTTGGAAAACTTGGTGACAACTGGCAAGATCGAAGGGAAGAGACCAAGTTGAAGACCGAGAAGTAAATACCTGGATTACTTGTCCACATGGCATGATCGAGACAGGAACACTGAGCTGATCCACGACTCTGGTGATCGAGTGAGATGGCAGAACATGACCGCCATATCGGCATGGCACATGATGGATGGATAGATTGTCATATTTGATGTCTTCAATGTCACTTTTACTCCATCTAGCCAACTCTTTCTAGTTCCTATGTCGTCCTCTCACCTTGTGTGTATCTCACGCTCTGCGCCTCTATTACTAACTACTTTGATCTTATTCTAACAAAATGATAAATAATTAACTATAAAATTATAATAAAATAATGAATAATGTATTATAATAAATGTCCCTAAATGTCCTAACCTTTTAGTTTATTCTTTGGTGTTCTATAAACTTTATAATATAAATAAACAGTCCTAGAAACACAGAGGCGCAACATCACATGGTGGGAGATGAAATGCTTAAGAAAAGCAGCTGGAAAAACAAGAAGAGACAAATGAGAAACTAGTAGGCAGTGTATAGGGATAGTTGTAATACTGTATAATAAAGTATAGTACAGGTAATACTGTATAATAAAGTATAGTACAGGCGACTATGGGAAATATCCCTACACTTTTCTTAGTTTCTCATTTGTCTCTTTACCTCTTCTTGTTTTTCCAGCTGCATTTTTAATAATTTTGTGCAACTCATTTCACATAATGTGATTTTGTGCCTATGTGTTTCTACTAAAACTCTCCAACGTTTAACACTGGTAACACAATGTTGGGATGAATAAAGCGTTTGCCTGTTTCTTTTTTGTATGCATGTTGATATTTGGATATTTTAGAAAAGGTGCTGTTTAATAGCTGATGCTGTTTGCTTTATGAATTCTTGTTTCTATTTCTCTATCTAGTCTGCCATCCTCTCTGAAACACTGCCCAGATACATATGCTCTCTAACTTGTTAATGATTTTCCTTTATATTTACATTATACTAGCTGACCCAGCCCGGCTTCGCCCAGGCCCTGGAGGGAATCTATCTATCTATCAGTCTGCTTGTTTGTCTGTCTGTCTGGCTGACCCGGCCCGGCTTCACCCAGTCCCTGGTGGGGAGCATCTCATTTAATTCATATACGTAGTCATATAAGCTCTTCCGTTCCCGACTGTTTGTCTATCTGTCTGTCTGTCTGTCCCGGCCCGGCTTCACCCAGTCCCTGGTGGGGAGCATCTCATTTAATTCATATACGTAGTCATATAAGCTCTCCCGTTCCCGACTGTCTGTTTATCTGTCTGTCTGACCCGGCCCGGCTTCACCCAGTCCCTGGTGGGGAGCATGTCATTTAATTCATTCATATAAGTAGTCAAATAAGCTTCCGTTCCCGACTATCTGTCTATCTATCTGACCCGGCGTGGTTTCGCCCAGCTCCTGGCGCACAGTAACTTAAAAGAATGTCCTTCCACACACCATTCATTATTTTTAATGAAAACTGTTTTTAATCACCGACATGACAGTTGATAAGTTTTGTAAGCAGAAAAAGATGGGTTAAAATGTTATGCATAATGCATTATTTTTATGCAAACTTTAAAAATACCTTAAAGATTATATCATTATTTAATATAACTCATATGCCTAAAAATAACTATAGACAAAGAGTTTAACAATAGTGCAGGTAAGTCCAACAATATGACTATAAAGTATATAGAAATGTTATTAAAAGTTATGCCCCTTGAAATAACTTTTCTAGAGTGAACTCCCCCTGCTATATAGACATTATATAATGAAAATGGAAAAGTAAATGTTATTAAATAAGTAGAAGATTTTACATTAAGAAATTATTATAGTCGGTTGCACAGGAATGAAAGGAAGACGTGTAGAAAATTTCATCTCAATCGGATGTACCGTTATCGAACGCATCCAAGACCCACAAACCCACAAACAAACATACACTCTGTTTTATAGATATAGATTTCTCTGGCGTTTGCTGAATTGTGAAACATTTTGTATTTTCGATGTGAATCTTCATATCAGAATTCTGACAGCAATAGTCAAGATTGTTCTATTACAGTAAACTTTGTCATCTGCAAACAGCAGCTCATTTAAACTCTCGTCATCTGCAAACAGCAGCTCATTTAAACTCTCGTCATCTGCAAACAGCAGCTCATTTAAACTTTCATCATCTGTAAACAGCAGCTCATTTAAACTCTCGTCATCTGCAAACAGCAGCTCATTTAAACTCTCGTCATCTGCAAACAGCAGCTCATTTAAACTCTCTAGTTGTGGATTTGTTTTATCCATATAGATTTTCAACAAAAGTGGTGATTTGATCATATTTACAATTGCAAAATAGCAGAATATGGACTGTTGCTTTTCAGAACTCTCTTACTTATATGTATTATATAAATGTATAGTGCCACTGCTACTAGTAGTCTGGTAGTAGTATATATGGCACTGATAGGAACTGTGGTGAGCTGGGAAGGTAACCCGGTCAACAAATGCCTGAAGAAGTCGGATGTGTCGGCCAAAAGGTGCAAATATCGAAGCTGTGCAGTAAACAGGCACAACACAAATACGTATAAAACAACATTCCGGATGAATGCAGCAGAAGAAGAAGGAACTGTGATATGCACATACCTATTGACACTACATTGGTAGAGGTTCAGCGTCTAGCTGAAATGGCATTCTTCTTCTAAGGGCGTCTCACTTTTAATTGTTTTGTCGTCTTACAAAGACCTTTGTATCTTTGCATACAGTGGCTACTGGTCAGGGTGCCAGCTAGCTCGATGGTAGTTGGGCCCCTGATGAAGTGGGCCCCCGTAAACATTAGACAATACGTTAAAACTTGTAATGTTCATTTAGTAGATTTGTTTCCAGGCAACCAAGATGTTTAGATCCAGTCCGCCACTGACTGCATATAGTATGTTTGAGCCAACCTCACAAAGTGGGTACCACACACATGTGTGGCAAGGAGTGGCGAGGAGAAATACTGGCCATACAACCTAATAATAATATTGCCAATTATATTTTATTTGTATAATATGAAGTCATATCCTACTAATTTACTCCCTAATGACGGTACTTTTTATGTGCAGTACATGGACACGGTTGTTGCGTCTGCGTTTAGGTATTGCCATCACATTCCACTAATTAAAAAGAAAATTTTGGAAAAAAATAATCTTACAGAGCTGACAAAATGAAATAACATTACCATCTGGTAGAGATTGCACAATTCACTTCAACGTGAGCACTCACTTATTTGAAACATTACTGCGATGGCTTTAAGTAAAGTAAAGGAGCCTTTAACATGCATTGTGACGCACCAGATATATGGTGCTAGCCCAGTATTTTTATAGATCATGTGGTAGTTGATGGGTGGTCGGTGCCACGCCGGCTGTCTTTACTTCCTGGACATTTCTTGCTACCCAATTTAGGCTGGGTTCACCTGGAAGGCCAGGTCAGTTGAAAAAAAAGCCACTTGATGGGGATTCAAACACATGATCACAGGGCCTGCAGGCAAGTGTGCTAGCCACTGTGCTACTGCGGCCTCCAGCACGCTGCATTGGGGATATGATAATTCAAAACTGTGTAGACATATGTTCAGAAAGCTATGGCAAACTACTGAATCCAAGGGATCACAAACAGAAAGAAAATTCTGGTGTTGACTGCGATGTCCTGTAAAGGATATGCAACCATCTTTGTGTAGACATATCAGCAAGTAAGCACCGTTGTGTGATATTGTATGCAAGTCTTGTTAGAATGGACACTGTTAGTGACTTTAAGAAATTTGTCTTTTTTATGGACTTCGGCAAATGCTTTTTACACTAATTTAAGAAATGTCTCTTTCACAGCAAGTATTTAAGAAATGTGTCTCCCACAGTCTTCAACAAATCATTAAGGATCTAATGCATATAGTTAAAGAAGAGGTTTCTTGGTTTTGCTTTTGGTCAGGCATTTTTTTTATTACTCCTGGATATCTCTGTGAATGCTTCAGTCTTTTCCCATATATCATGCATTGAGAATCACAACAAAATACACAATTTCCTTAGTTTAGCTGAGTTGAGCTGAGCTAAGAACTGACATAACTGATCTCAGGACATTCCCATACACGCTCCGTCTCCTTGGTCAACTGCCAGCGAAGAGTAGCACTGCTAATCGCTCCCACCGCTATCTGATTGAAAGCTCTCCTGGTCCTCCCTCTCAGTCCTAAGATTCCCCCAGAACCCCTGCTGATCCCCCACAGTCTCACTCTTTCCACACAAGGGGTTCTCAATCTGTTCCCATTCCCCCTCCACCTGGTCCCTCAGGCGCATGACCACCTTTCCCTTGTCCATAGGTAATCTAACACCAAGAGGTGCACTCCCTGTCAGCCCACCAGCCTGCTCATTCCCCCACACTCCCGCATGGCCAGGTAAAAAAAATCCATACAATTCTCACAATATGTGACCCCCGAAGTGATGTGAGCCTTTCCACACGAAACACCCCCCTCTCCACCCAACCAAGCACACTCCCTGAGTCCACAGTGAACACAATGTACCGATGAGGATCCAAACTGTGTATGTACTAGATTAATACAAACAATGAATATTCATTTTTGTGGGTAGCATTTCTAATGTTTAAATTTTGCCAGAGTAGCAGCCTATTTGATCTGCTATTTTCGATTTCCAACTGCAGAGGGAATTTTAATGTGTATCTGAGTCCCTAAAGTTATTTTTATCTTGTCCGAGAAGACTGGATGTCTGGGAATTTCCTTATGAGAATCACATTGCACCCACGTCCATACGAACATGGATATGCATTGCGTCGTTACTTGAATTGATGTGCATTACTGTAAAACAAGTTTGTTACTGTGAATTCAATGCATTTTTGCCAAAACATCAAAGAAATGTTGCCCCTTCCATGATTTCAGATGCCTTTGTACCTATCAAAGACTTATTCCTTGTGTGGGAGTAAATATAAGACGGCAGGAAAAATTTCATAACGATGCAACAGATACTTTTAAAAACATTTAACATGAATGAGGGCAAACATTTATGAACGCCCTATAGTATCTTTCTTTATTAAAGGGAAAACCTCGAAAATAATAATTATGAATACTATTTTCCAGATGCGGTGGAGAACATGTTTCATATTAAACAAGATCAGAGAGTAGTCTTCGTTGGGCTAGTGTGTGTGGACCTTTTCAATGTTTTGCCAAGTTATCCAACAGAGGATCAAGGTCACAGATGCCTTGATTGCTACTGGCAGCGAGGAGGAAATGCATCAAATTCAGCAACCGTGGTTTCTCTCCTGGGTGGTAATGCTGAATTTTTTGGCACACTTTCAGATGACAGAGAATTAGATTTTATTCAAAATGGTTTCAATGAGGACAATATTAAGTTTGATAAATCTGTCATTATCCCAAATGTATCATGCCCTATGTCAGTTGTTATTATTAGCCAAGAGACCAAAACTCGAACCATTCTTCATACAAATAAAAATTTACCGGAATTGTCCCTAAACAACTTCAAACAACAGATTGATTTGAATTCTTATGATATGCAATGGATTCATTTTGAAGGCAGAGACAATGCATATGAAATATCAAGAATGCTGACTCATGTAAACCAACATAATGTTGATAGAAAAAGTGTTGATTTAGCGTATAAACCAATAATTACATCATTAGAAGCAGAGAAACTCCGATTAGCTCCTGAACTAGACAAATATAATGTCTGGGAACTCCCAGATGTGATGTTCATCAGTAAAGATTTTGCCAGAAGCCAGGGCTACAAAACAATGGTTGAGGTGGTATCTGGATACTTGCCGAAGCTTAAGAAGGGAGCTCTTGTAATATGTGCGTGGGGAGAAGAAGGAGCAGCTGCTAATTCAGATCAAACAGGCATTGTAACTTCACCAGCATTTCCACCTGAAACTACACAAGACACTTGTGGAGCAGGAGACACGTTTGTTGCAGCCACCATCTATGCTTTATCTCAGGGCCAAACTCTTCTCAAAGCCATAACTTTTGGCTGCACTGTTGCAGGAGCAAAATGTGGAATGCAGGGATTTAAAGGTCTTTCTAAAATAACAAGGTTGATTTGACAAATCTGTTGGAATAACACTTAAGATAAATTTAATTATCAATTACAATGTTTTCCAAAATCAGCAACATATTTTGAAATCTGTGTTTTCTTGTATGTATTGAACATATTAGTTTTATTAATAAGCCACTCTGGCAAAGTGGTAAGTACACATGATATTATCAAACATTATGATCAGGGTTCAGTTTCTGCTGATTGCAATTTTTAATTTCAGAATCATTATGGCTCTGGGGTCGACTCAGTCTTCTAAAATTTGTCCCATAAAATTATCAGAAAAGTCATATGTGATATTGAAATTAACATACATTGGCAAATATGTGAAATTTTGGTCATAATTTGACAGTGAACTGGCACAAAATTGTATGTGTCAAATGTTTTCTTGTGTGTCAGGTATTGTTTTAACAAATTTGTCACAAAATAAAATCTTGAAAAATTATCGTGGGTAAATCAAACTAATTATGAAGAACCTAAGGCACAACACAATCAAATAAATCATCATCATCACCATCATCATCTTCTTCCACTTCTGCCATCAAGGCACAACACAATAAAATAAATCATCATCATCATCATCATCATCATCATCATCATCATCTTCTTCCACTTCTGCCATCAAGCGTCGTGGGGAGGAATAATTTGCGTTCCAGCGCCCGGTGGGCGGCACAGGATAGTGTCATTCCGTGTGGCTGTACAATGTCTTTGATGTCGTCAATCCATTTTCTTCTTGGACGTCCTTGTGGTCTCATCGCAGATGATCTTTGATGCAAGGCCAGTGATGGTAGTTGCTGATGTTCCATTCTAACGAGATGGCCAAACCACTTGATCTTCTGTCTTTCAATAAATGTGGCACAAGGCGTTGATCCCAGTCTGTCTGATACTAGTAGCATTTCTTACTCAGTCTCGGATTGTTAAATTGGCAGCTTTCCTCAGGCATCTCATTTCGCAGGTGTTGATTTTGCGAAGGTGTAATTTCGATAAAGTCCAGGTCTGAGATTGGTAGCAAAGGGTTGGTGTGAATATGCTGTTTATTATCTGTCGTTTTGCGGGCATGGGTACATTTGGATGTTTCAGTAAGGGTGATAGTTGATATGTAAGTGCACTAGCTTTTTGACATCTGATTTCAATTTCTCTGTCTAATCTGCCATCTTCTGTGATCATACTTCCAAGATATTTGAATTCTTTAACTTGTTTCAGAGTTGTGCTATTTAACTGTATACTTAATGGGACCGCAAATAAATAAAAGAACAAATTTGGAGACCATACATATTTCCTATGACATACAGATATAAGTCGTGGACCATATCATAAATAATAAGGAAAAAACTCAATTTTAAAAATCACAGAAAAATTTCTTTCGATCAAGAAGAAAAAAATACAGACATTCTACAAAATGTGAACATATAAGAAAAAGGCGGTCATAAACACTATCATGTTTTGGAAAGCAAAATACGTTGGTCACAGACAGAACACTAACGGGAGGCAAGGTGTCTGGAAGATTAGACAGGACCCAACCAACGATGGACACACAACATTAAAGACACCCTGAGCATGAAAATACGTGAGACAAGAGAAATGGCGAAGGATCAAGAGCCTTTCCAACAGGTAGTGATAAGAGCAACTTTCTGCACAGGATTTGCTACATAATGAGCCATGACAATTTCTTGCTGTGATATAAACAAATGAAACATCTCTCTGTCACGAAACAAGCTTTCTATAACATTAATTATCATCATCACGTGCCATGGTGATAAGCTTGGGAGGTCATAGTTCACCATATCACATGATCACACATCTCAGATTAGGTCTCTTGTCTTGTCTTGATTATGCCATGTGGTTACACCATCCAAATATTCATCTCTTTGTATTCCTCTTGCTCTTTTCTCATCAAGTTTGCCCAATGACTATACATTTTCAAGTCTTTTTCTCTCCTCATTACTCTCTAAAAAAATCCTGCTTGTTTACATGTAATTTTTTAAAAAGCAGTTGACAGTTTCCATCTGCTTCTTGAAGGACTGACTCTTTTATTTTTCTGTTCATCCATGGTATTCTTTGCATTTTTCCAAGAACCTACATCTCCGCTGCCATCAGATGTTTTCTGGCTTGCCTGTTTATTTCCCATGTTTCACATGTGTACAACAGTTTAGTCAGCATAATGTAAGTTATTTATATAATGTCCACCAACCAGGGTCCCTGGCATATTTTCTGTAGATCTCATTATTTATTCAGTGTATAATGAGAACACATCAGGAGACAACACACAACCTTGTCTGGTGCCCTTCTTTATACACTGAAATTTTCCTACAAGATTGTTGATTTTTATGGCTGCTGTTTGCTGCCGCCCTTCTTTATACACTGAATGTTCCTACAAGATTGTTAATTCTTATGGCTGCTGTTTGCTGCCAATATATTTTCTGTCAATGTTCAGTTGCTCTAGTGAAGCATGAAGAAATAATTACTAGAGGTGAAACAAACAGGGATATTAAAATAAGAATACAAAGGCAACAGTGATTTTCACAAAACTAGGACACCTGTACTAGTAAAAAGAAATTAAAACTAGTACCAAGCAGAATATTTAATGCTAATTTCAAATCATTACTGCTATATGGATCAGAAATGAGAAATACAAAAACATAATAAATTGCAAACATTTATTAATTTGTTGCTGCACAGAATAGAATTATTAAAATAGCATGACAGGAATACCAATGTGAAGCTGAAAAACACCAATATGGACTTCAGGAAGGGAACAAATATAATGGCATTTATGGTTTTGATGGGTGGTGTTGTAACACCTGCAGCTGCCAGTACATCAGTATATGTTTTCTTCTTTGCCATTGATATTCTCAACAACATTCTTCTTCAGTTTCTTCACCATTTCATTACTCATTGTCCAGCAGTCACATACAAACATAAGAACAGGCCACACTCAACTTTTCAGCAATCAGATTTCTGTGCTTGTTGTGATAATTTTGTTTATTGTGCTATTTAAGTTTTTCATGCCACTTCTCACAGATGAGATACCGTTGATATTTAATTATTTTTCCAGCTGCACAAGATATGGAGTCCCTTACAGTAGTAAATGAGTTAATAGATAATTCTGTCTGTCTCAGCTCCGTACTGCCATTTATAATAAATATTACATCAAAATATGACATGGACAGACAGAACTAACCTAAGAAACTATTTATCTGTTATTTCCAAATTCTAGGCAATTTTATCCTAAAATTATGAAAGTTTCTGATATCTATATCTATAAAACAAAGTGTATGTATATATGTATGTAAATATGTATGTCCTTTATTTGTTCGCGAACGGCCCATCCGATTGAGATGAAATTTTCTACACGCCTTCCTTTCATTCCAGAGCTGTCAACTGTCATAGTTTTTTTTCCTTCTTCCTCCTCCTCCCTCCTCCCCCTCCCAAAATACGTACGTAAATATATGATGATGATGATGAAAGAATCCCCGAACCAAAATGCTAGGGAAACGGAAGAAAATGACGTGACTACACAGAATTGTCACACGGCAATCATCATCATCAAGTGCCGTGCCGGCTGGCGTAGGCGTTCATGGCTCTCCGTAGATCTCAGTCTTTGGTTTTTTGGATCAACTCTGCTGCTGATATTCCTCCATGCCACGGCAATATCAATAACAATTCATCTTTTTATGTGTAAGGAAGTTATCTACAGTCGTGTTTTTATCCTAAAATTATGAAAGTTTCTGATATCTATATCTATAAAACAAAGTGTATGTATATATGTATGTAAATATGTATGTCCTTTATTTGTTCGCGAACGGCCCATCCGATTGAGATGAAATTTTCTACACGCCTTCCTTTCATTCCAGAGCTGTCAACTGTCATAGTTTTTTTTCCTTCTTCCTCCTCCTCCCTCCTCCCCCTCCCAAAATACGTACGTAAATATATGATGATGATGATGAAAGAATCCCCGAACCAAAACGCTAGGGAAAGGGAAGAAAATGACGTGACTACACAGAATCGTCACACGGCAATCATCATCATCAAGTGCCGTGCCGGCTGGCGTAGGCGTTCATGGCTCTCCGTAGATCTGTCTTTGGTTTTTTGGATCAACTCTGCTGCTGATATTCCTCCATGCCACGGCAATATCAATAACAATTCATCTTTTTATGTGTAAGGAAGTTATCTACAGTCGTGTAGAAGGGAAGAACTAGACGAGTATGAATTCGGAATGGCGAACTCTCTCCTCCTCTCTTCTCCTCCCTCCTCCTCCCTCCACCTCCTCCCTCCACCCTCCTCCTCTTCCTCCTCCCTCTCATCCCTCTCCCTCCTCCCTCCTCCTTCTCCCTCTTCCTTCTCCCTCTTCCTCTCCCCACCTCCTCCATCCTACTCCCTCCTACTCCCTCCGACTCCTCCTCATCTTCCCTCCTTCTCCCTCTCCCTCCTCATCCCTCCTCCTCTTCCTACCTCCTCCCTCCTCCTCCCTCTACCTCCTCCTCCTCCCTCCACCCTCCTCCTCCCTCCACCCTCCTCCTCCCTTCTCCTCCTCTTCCTCCTCCCTTTCCTTCCTCCTCCTCCTCCCTCTACCTCCTCCTCCCCGTACCTCTTTCCTCCTCCCTCCTCCTCTTCCACCTCCCTTTCCTTCCTCCCCTCCTCATTCTCCCTCCTTCCTCCTCCTCCTTCCTTCTTCTCCCTCTGCCTCCTCCCTCTTTCTCTCCCCTCCTCCTCCCTCCTCCTCCTTCTCCTCCTCCCTCCTTCTCCTCCTCCTCTCCCCTCCTACCCTCTTCCTCTTCCCCTCCTCCCTCTCCCTCCTCCCTCCTCCTCCTCCCTCTTCCTCCTCCTCCCTCTTCCTCCCTCTCCCTCCTCCATCCTCCTCCTCCCTCTTCCTCCTCCTTCTTCCTCCTCCTTCCTTCTCCTTCCTCCTCCCTCTTCCTCCTCCTCCCTCCTCCTCCCTCCTCCCTTTTCCTCCCTCCTCCTCCCTCTAGCTCCTCCCTCCTCCTCTCCACTCTTCCTCCTACCCTCTTCCTCTTCCCCTCCCCCTCCTCCCTATCCCTCCTCCTCCCTTCACATTCCTCCTCCTCCCTCTTCCTCCTCCTCCTCATCCCTCCTTCTCCCTCCTCCTCCTTCTTCCTCCCTCCTCCTCCTCCCTCCTCCCCCTCCTCCTTCCTTTTCTTCCCTCTCCTCCTCCCTCCTCTTCCTCCCTCTACCTCCTCCCTCCTCCTCCCTTCACATTCCTCCTCCTCCCTCTTCCTCCTCCTCCCTCCTCCTCATCCCTCCTCCTGCCTTCTCCTCCTCCTCCCTTCACATTCCTCCTCCTCCCTCTTCCTCCTCCTCCCTCCTCCTCCTCATCCCTCCTTCTCCCTCCTCCTTCTTCTTCCTCCCTCCTCCTCCCTCCTCCCCTCCTCCGTCCTCACTCCTCCTCCTCCCTCCTCCTCCTCCCTCCTCCTCCCTTCACATTCCTCCTCCTCCCTCTTCCTCCTCCTCATCCCTCCTCCTCCCTCCTCCTCCTCCCTCCTCCTCCTCCTCCCTCCTCCTCCCCCTCCTCCTCATCACTCCTCCTCCCTCCTCCTTCTTCCTCCCTCCTCCCTCCTCCTCCTCCCTCTCTGCCTCCCTCCTCCTCCTCCCTCTCCGCCTCCTCCCTCCTCCTCCCTCTACCTCCTCCTCCTCCCTCCTCATCACTCCTCCCCCCTCCTCCTCCTTCTTCCTCCCTCCTCCTCCTCCCTCCTCCCCCTCCTCCTTCCTCCTCATCCCTCTCCGCCTCCTCCCTCCTCCTCCCTCTACCTCCTCCTCCCTCTACCTCCTCCCTTCAATTCCTCCTCCTCCCTCTTCCTCCTCCTCCCTCCTCCTCCTCTCTCCGCCTCCCTCCTCCTCCTCCTCCCTCTCCCTCCTCCCTCCTCTCACATTCCTCCTCCTCCCTCCTCCTCCTCCTTCTCCCCCTCCTTCTCCTCCTTCTCCCTCCTCCTTCTCCCTCTTCCTCCTCCCTCCTCCTCGCCTACTCCTCCACCCTACTCCTCCCTCCTCCTCCTAATCCCTCCTCCTCCCTCCTATTCCTCCCTACTCCTCCTGTCTCCTCCCTCCTCCTCCCTCCTCTTTCCTCCTCCACCTCCCTCTTCCTCCTCCCTCCTCCATTTACCCAAGACAGACAGACAGTCAGACAGATAGTCGGGAATGGGATCTTATATGACTACTTATATAATTTAAATGAGATGCTCTCCACCATGGGCTGGGCCGGGTCAGACAGACAGACAGATAGATAGATAGATAGACAGACAGACAGACAGACAGACAGACAGACAGACAGACAGACAGTCGGGAACGGGAACTTATATGACTACTTATATGAATTAAATGAGATGCTTCCCACCAGGAGTTGGGCGATGCCGGGCCGGGTCAGACAGACAGACAGATAGATAGTCGGAACGGGAACTTATATGACTACTTATATGAATTAAATGAGATGCTCCCCATCAGGGTCTGGGCGAAGACGGGCCGGGTCAGACAGACAGACAGACAGATAGACAGACAGACAGACAGATAGTCGGTAACGGGAACGAGAACTTATATGACTACTTATATGAATTAAATGAGATGCTCCCCACCAGGGTCTGGGCGAAGCCGGGCCGGGTCAGCTAGTTTAGCTTATATTATTGTACAGCACAATCTTCCTACCAACTCTATGCTACCAATGCCAAACCTGGACAATGACAGAAAAAGAGAAAAGAAAAATCACAACAACAGAAATGAGATTCCTGAGAAGAATACTCAACGTATCAAGAAGAGATAAGATTAGAAATGAAGAAATCAGGACTAAAGTGGGGGTTAAAGCAGCACTAGATTTTATTAGAAAGCAGCAAGTCAAATGGTTTGGCCATGCAAGTAGGTTACCAGTCAACAGCATACCACAACAAGCAGTGATGTGCAGACCAGATGGAAACAGAGGAAGAGGCCGACCACGTAAACGTTGGACGGAGGGAATAGCAGAGTCCATGGGAATATTGATATATGAAGCCCATAATCGGGCACTGTCATGATGTTTATTCTTCACCTAGACACCGCAAGGTACAGAGGAACATGATGAGATGAGATGAGATGAGATTATTGTAATGACAAATGCCAGTATAATTTCACTTGACATGGAATTATTTAATCCCCTGCTGACCAGTTAAAACTTAGTTAATGAAGATTTTATATTATGACCAGTTAAAACTTAAGATTTTATATTTGTAAATTTTTATTGTGCCTATGGATGTTGTATGTTAATGATACATCTTTGCATGAAGACAAATATGTCTTTAAAAATAATACTCAAGATAACCAGATAAAAGTTATGAAGCAATGGGTACTCATATATTATAAACAAAGTATTAACAGATTCAGTGCCAAACAAAAAATTAGGTTTGGAAAAAACAAAAATGGATGGCTGAAAATGGGAAGTAGGGGTGTTACTTAAAAGTTGTTAAAATGGTAGTAGACATATTGTATTATATATCAAATTAAAGGAAGCTGTTTAGGGAATACTACTGTATTGATATTTTAACTATAGTTTGATTTATAAGCTCATGGCAGTTACGGGAAGTTGGCATAAGCCAGTTTATCATCCATGGCACTAAATCAGTTTAAAAGCAGAAAAGAGGAAAGGCTGAAACTACAGAAAACAAGAAAAATGATTATTATATAAGATTTAAGATCAACAATCTTTTACACACACATAACAGAGACAATCACACTTCACTTGAAGAAATAATTGGAAACACTTTTGAAAGAAAATATAAAATGCCAGTAATAGGGTAATTGTTACAGAAGAAAACATTTGAAAAATGTTTTTAAAATAGTATTAGAGAACACTGGTGAAGAGGACAAAGAAACAATTATGATAGTAAAAAGAATAACAGTAATAGGTGTTATGTAATTATCATCATCATCGTTTGCAATGTCAGTAGGCATTGGCAGTTATGTTTTGCCATCTCACTCGATCACCAGAATCGTGGATCAGCTTAGTGTTCTTGTCTCAACCATCCAACATGGCCAAGCCATCCAGGTATTTACTTCTCTGTCCTCCCATTGCTCTCTTCAAAAAATTGTGACTGTCTATGTCTAATTTCTCTAATCAGTTTACGGTTTTCATTTGTTTCTTGTAGGACTTGGTTATTGGTTTTTCTGTCTGTCTATGGTATTCTTTGCATTCTCCTCAGAAACTACATTTCAACAGCCATCAGATGTTTTTCATCTTGTCTACTCATGCTTCACATCCATACAAAAGCACAGGTTCTATGTAGCACCTAAACACTCTTTTTCTCATTGCAAATGACATCTTTTTATTGATCAGTATGTTTTTCATCTTGCAAAAGGCTGCCTTCACCATTGCGATTCTTGTAATCTCTTCAAGGCGTCTCCCATAAGATGTTATGACTGTTCCGACATAATTGTATCGTTTCACATGTTGAGGAATATTCACATTTACGTGTATATTACATTGTGGTATTTCCTTCTTCTTAGTGACGACCATAATCTGTGTCTTCTTACAATTTAATTCAAACCCAAGTTGTTTATTGTGTGCAACAATCGCATCTACTAAATGTTGTAGATCCTGCTCAATGTCTGCAATCAATACTGTATCATCCGCACATCTAATGTTATTGATGTTATGTCCCCCAATGATGATTCTATTCATATCATCAACATTTCTGAAAATACTTTCACTGTACAGGGAAAAAAGATCTGGAGACATTACCCATCCCTGTCTCATACTTCTTTTAATAGGCTGATATTGACCTACTTCATTATCAATCTTTGTGGCAGCTTGTTATTTCCAATATATGTTTTTTATGAGTCTAAGGTCTTTCCCATCAATTTGCAGATCTGCAAGCGTCTCCATCATGTTGACATGTCTTATTTTATCGAAAGCCTTTGTGTAGTCAATAAAGCAAAGATGTAAGTCTTTGTTTACTTCTATAGAATGTTCAATTAATGTTCTCAGCATATACACAGCATTTACTGTACCCTTGCCTTCTACAAACCCACATTGTTCTTCTCCTATTTCAGGTTGTATTTTCTTCCTAACTCTTTGCATGATAATTCTTAGCAAAATCTTTGTGATGTGGCTCATTATACTAATTGTTCGATATTGATAACATTCCGAAGCTCCTGATTTCTTTGGGATTGCAATAAATATAGAATTACATAATTCAGGAAGTATATCTCCAGTATCATATATTGCGTTAATCAGTCTGGTGACTTGATCTATTCCATATCCTTCTAGGGCAGTGATCATTTCTGTTGAGATGTTGTCTGGACCTGGGGTCTTGCCAGATTTCATATGGTTAAGAGCATTCTGAACTTCTATCTTCAGAATTGTTGGTCCTTCATTATTACTCCAAATATTACAATGTTCTTCTCTTGTATCATCATAAAGGTTTTTCATATAATCTGACCATGTATGTAACATCTCATGTTTTTCTATTATGATTTTACCATCTTTTGTTTTCAGGTAGACTGTTGATGTAGGTGTTCTTTTATTAGTAAGCTCCTGAATTCTTTTGTGCATTAATTTGGTACTTTTACTGTTGTGTTGTTTTTCAATTTCTATGCAATTATTTTCAAGCCATGCTTCTTTACATAATTTTCTGATTTTTCTGTGAATCTTTTCATATTTGTCTGGATTATTTTTGTTGTCTTCTTGCTTCCATTACTCTTACAATATTTTTGGTCATCCATTTCTTACGTAATAGTAATATGATTGTACTGTATGTATGTGAGGGTGTATAAGTATGTCTCATAACATGTTATTCTATATCACATCGAGCGTTTATGTTATGTTATTAGCTCTGCTGATAAAACCAGGTGTAGTGAAATATTGTCTTTAATATGTTTGCTGCTACATGAGTTTAATATGTGTAACACATAATAATACAGAACATATAATTGCTGTGTGGCAGATGAATGGTTGAAGGATGTTGCAATCAACCCCGTTTATTTGTTTAAAAAAAAAAAAGTTAGTACAGTAGTTTGCTAGTACTCATATCATCAAAATCAATGCAAAGCAGTCTGCATTCAAATACCCCGCAACTGACTCCGAACTCTCGACTTGGTATGTCGAGGAATTGTGAAACTTCGTGTCTCACTATCCTTTATTTAACTGATTAAATGCCTGGAATAGTTAATCATCTTAAGTGACTTCCGTATCTGCCAAGGTTTTTTTTGTTGAAAATCCTTTACAGGACATCGCTGTCAGCATCAGCATCTTTCAGCTGATTGTTGATTTCTTGGCAAAATCACGCTCTGTAATTTGCCATTGCTTTCTGAGCGACCAACTCGCATACACCGTAAGTTACCGACGCGGAGAGAACCGCTACCGATTCTCGCGCACGTCACGTTACTCACGAGAGTACATGGGATTACGGAGAAAGTTGTGTAACCACTAGACCAGGGAGACCGGCATCTGCCATGTAGTTTTCTCTAATGTCTGGTACCATATTAACAACTGTTAAGTCATAACTGTGACTACTTCTTACTGTCCGTCATCCATTTTTATTTGGTCCAAACGTACTTGTTTTTGTTTGGCATTGAAGCCACGGCATCTGTTGTGTAACGTGCATTGGTGTTCTCCCCCCCCCCCCCCCCCCCAATCGTATCTGATATTTGTACGCACTGTCTATGAACGCGACCACAATAGACAATACTTCAGTACCAAACAATTAGACATTACGCTCGCGCTAAAATATACAGTACACTTTCCTGGAAAGACACCGGTTTTAAGGGAAGTCATTCTAACGGTGCACACTGTACGAGAAAAACAATGTCGACTGAGGACAGCAATCGTTTCGCCCTGACTGAAACTGATAGTCATGTAAAATTGTTGACGCTGCTTCAAGAAGCGTGTGACAGTTCTAATTACCAGAAGAAGTTGGATTTATTAGCAAGATGTGTTTCACACATAACCTCAAGGGAACAGTCTAGCATATCTTACTTGATGCGACAAGAGACATTTGTTCGTGGCTTGGCGAACGCGATTGATTCAGCAATTATTCCAGCTTTTAAAACGAAAGAGTACTTCTCGTACGAAAAAGACGATTTCAAAAAGTATCCGAAAGTTACATACCATGTACTGTCACTATTTCATCATATTTTACACATTCTTACAAACAGTAAAACGGACGATACATACAGTAAAACGGACGATGAAAACTGTACCGGACAGTATAAGAGGAACAATTTAACTTCAGAAGAAACATCCACAGAAAATGAAGCTGAGCAAATGCAAATAGATATTGCTAAGAATGTCACAGTGTTTCTCCCTAAACTGATATTATTAATTTCTGCACACAACAACGACCCGTTGTGGTCGTCACACGAATTACAGAGTTTAAGCTCACAGTTGCTGGATATGCTTTTGTTGTATTTTTCATGTGAATCTCTTCATGAGCTTTTAAATAAGGATATATGTCTTCTACAGGATGCATCTGTGGTTAAGGTTAAAGGCAGTGAGGTGACATTACTGAGTGCAGTATTTTCATATTGTTGGAAACCATTGTCCAAAAATACTTGGCATCAGAACCCATTTCTGTGTCATTCATTTCACTGGATAATATTGCAGACAAAGCTGCCCGATTTGAGTGATTGTATAGAACCAGTCATGTCAGTATCCCTGAATTTCCTCGAAGATCATCAAGTGGTAAACAAGATTAGAGGCATCTCTTGTTTACAGCAGCTAATTAAGAACACTTCATCTGAAGAAATGCGCTGGTTGAATCGTGCAAATGTTATCTATGAACAACTGAAAAATCAAATGTACTTGAAAGAAGCAGCAGTTATCAAATGCCTTTTTCCATGCTTGTTTGACATTCTGAAAGTTGTGGAATCACCCCCTGAATTAGATCGTCATCAGTATGTTCTAGACACTCTATTACTAAACACAGAGAGTGAGAACCTTCTTGCTCTGCGCAAGATTTACATGTGCAGTCTCAGAGTTCTGGTGGATCAAGTAGGCATTTACAGTGTCCGCCACTTGAGGACATTAATTAAAATTGTTGGTAGCTATCTAGAAGTGGATGACGGCCTTGGGGAGGTCAGTGCTCGCCCAGACACTCTGAAACTGCTGGAATGTATTATCAGAGTGGCTTGGCCTAGAATTGAAAATCATGTTGATACCATTCTGAATATCTGCCTGAACTTCATTGCTGATGTAATCTGTGCAAAGCCTGAAAGTGACAGCTGTTGTGATGTGAGGCAGAAACTGACAGCAGAAGCTGTTAGATGCTTGGTACTGTTGTCTGAGGTCTGTCCTGAGGTGCTTCCTTGTGCCAGAGCAGCATTAGACGCAGGAGTGAACAATGTAGAAAGTGATAGTCATTTGTTACATGTTTTACAAGCACAATTGGCCAGCATAGATGCAGTTTCTGTGTCATAACATAACACATGAGTGATTATTATAAGATTAACATGTACTGTCATTGTAATTTTGTTTAATTTAGCATGTTCTGTTTTTTAATTTAAAAGAGAAATCTTGATTATTTAACATGCATTAAATCTATGGTATTAACAAGTAGCATTTTATGGTGCTTTATTTGTTTACATATTGCATTGTATTGTTGATCAGGTTGGAAAAAAGGGTGTTTAATTATTTTGTATGCGTTTTTCAACTTCAATAATTTTCTTTGAGTTCCATGTTTAATTATGCTTGTTTATCACATTTTCCTGTCTTTCATCATTAGTTGTAATTAATTGTAATTCCTGATATAATTTTAATGTTTGTACTTGCTTTATTACTCACACAACATAGAGTGAAAATTAGCATTTGTCGGCTTGTTCTATTTCCAGCTAAAATGATTAACGTCTTCTTCTCTTCTTCTGTTTTTATTCTTTGATAGAGTTTAGACCCTCAACCAATTCACACCAAACCCTCCTATATTTTGAACAGCCTGACTTCATTCCTGAGGTTTTTGCCAATGCATCTCTTTATCTCTCCAGAATAATACTGTTTAATATTTTCCTAGGATCCGCACCCATAAAAGTGCCATGGCAGAAGCCTGCTCTATGTGAAGTGTCAGGACCACTATATTTTGTAGGCTTAACCATATTACTGTTAAAAGTTATTTTTATTGGAAATATTTCAACTTTATCAGTGCTTTCAACTGACATTCCTGGGACATCTTTTTTGTAGCAGTTGTTTGTTGGTATAGGAAGGAAAATAACCAGCAAATATTTGTAATACAAAAGAAAGTTATGAAAAAGAAAAAAACTATTTGTAAAATTGTTATAACTATATTAATTTTCGCTGTAGAACATTACAATTATTTTCAAATTTTGCCTAGAATAGCAATTTGTGCTGCTGCATTGCATATTCTGTAAATTTGGCATTTTAATTGTGGTCATATTCAGTGCAGATTTCCACTTGGCCAAATATTTATTCTTGATAACAAATAAATTATATATACATGTGATGTGCTGTCAGAATTTTGGTGACCATGTAAACCGCTGCCAAAATTGTAAGTAATCACAATTATTTCTGCGGGTCTTATCTTTCCTTTAAACAATTGTAAAACACAAAGGTTAGGCCTTCTTTACAAAATTACAATTAGAAAAAAAAAATAATAATGCAGTGACGATCCTGCATCAGCAAATATCTTTCTATTAGGCCTAATTTCTGTGTTATTAACTGTGTTAATACAAGATTCAGTGTGCCTGTATAATATAGGATCATTAGATATTCAGTAAAAGAATGATAAAATCAGTTAGAAAGCCACCAAAACCTGCTTACATGACAACCACCTTATGGACAGACCAGAACAAATCGGTATTCTGCACTTCGTACAGGACACTATAGATTATGCAACCACATTCAAGATTGGTGAATGAGCCATGTGCACATGTGGATTTGTGCCGCAGACGGCAGATCACATACTCCAAGACTGCCCAAAATTCGACACATCTAGGCAAACCCTCAGGCCTAGAGAGACAACAGTGGAAGATAAACTCTGTGGACCACTGAGTTAACTAAAAAAAAAAAGACAGTAAATTTATACAAGGGACAACATTGCAGTTATAGACAAATTTCATGCTAACGAAGAAGATATTTAGTTAAGTGTGAAAGGTGGGGATACAAGAGCATATCTTTTGAGATTTGTGTGGTTGAAAAATATAGAGAACAAAGTTGGCTCATGACAGTTGGTGTAAGTGTGTTGAGATGAAAGGTTGGTTTGAAATTCCAGAATTTAATTGCATGTAGCAGTGAGTATTCTAAAAAAAAAGGTCCCTTTTACAAACTTAAAAGCACTAAACTGATATTTGTATAGACCAATCAGCACCTTGTGAGTGATGTGGTCAGTAGCATGCTGGTCGCCTTTACTTCCCAAGCCATTTCCTGGTACCCATCTTAAGCTGGGTCAGTCTGGAAGCCCAGGTCAATTAAACATGTTTGAATCTGCCTTGATGTGGATTGCACCAAAGACTAACCAGGCTGTCAGATGAGCGTCTAGCCACTACAGTACTGTGGTTTCCAGTGAGTATTCTGAATGAATGTAATGTGTATTGTGATGAGGGTCAAGACAATTAGCCCATTAATGAGTGAGCATACAGCTTACTCTAAATATTCTTTCGTGTGTACCAGTTTGTATTAAAAAGTTTACAGAATTGGAAACATTCAGTCATTTGATGATGTTCATGACAATTTGACAGAATAGCAAATTCGATGCTGCATTGCAGTATTCTGTGTGTGATAATTTTGGGAAACTATGCAAACACTATAAAAGTCATGGTTGACTAGAAAAGTGTTACATAAGAAAATGTCGGGTTGTAGCTGTGGTCTCTCAGTGGATACAATAAGTATTGATTAGTAGTACTTGTGAGCAGAAGATAAGTATGTTTATAAAAAAAAAAAGAAAAAGAAAAAAGAAATACAACGAAGAATTTGAGTCCATCACTTTACATGATGCCAAAGAAATGTATTACAACAGTCGGATAACTAAACATCATCCCAGAAATATTTATTGTTTACCAGGTGTAACACATTGCATTAATTTGCAGGCTATTAAAGAATGGTTGTTGATCTAAATATTCTTGAGTTGTCTGTTCTTGGCAGCTAAGGCCAACTCTCATGAGTTGAGTCTAAAACTTGTATCACAGCACTTGGGGCATTACCATAAGCGCCCTGTGCTAATCTTCAACAGATAGCGAAGAGTCCCAATACTAATGGTACCAGTAGCAGTCTGGCCTTTTCTCTGAGTCCTGGGTGTCACCTCTGGTCACTCCCTGGAGCACCATTTTCTCTAGGTCACGATGATCTATCTGTTCTTCCTCACTATGCACGGGATCTCAAAGGGCCTCGACCACATTTGCTTTATCATGCATGAGTACCTCACCCAGCGGTGCAGATCCAGCCAGTCTGTCCGCCTGCTCGTGCGACACCAGCTTGTTTTGGCGGGAACAATCCAGCAGATGCTCTTTATTTTTGATGGCTGAATGGAAGTCTGCTACTCTGCCCGAGGCATGCCTGTATTCACCTTTCTCATCAACTCATCATACTTTATGAGTTTGTCACAATCACAACCTGCGTGTGACTTTCTCCACCTCCATTCTCAGACTAGGTGCTGTGGTATATGCCAGGCTGTCCTGCACCAAAACCGTCCACCAATCTTCGCCACAAATCCCTGGCATTTCATTAACCTCTTAGCACAGAGCCATCCGTGTAGATGATTACACCACCTAGTCGCGAATTGTCGTGAATCATTTGTAGCACCTCCCAGACACTGCAGCCTGCCGGCCAATCCATGCATTTCCGATCCAATGTTATTATGATCTTGCAAGATCTGACTTTCCCTCTGACATTCTGACTCACTCCACTCCTCTTAACCGTGTCCAGGGCTTCATGCAGGGAGTTTCCCCTGTCTGCAGCCACTCGGAGATATGGTTTAGTATGCAACACATTGTGCCTGTCTGTAATCGATGGTAAAGCTATGATGTATCGCATACACACTACTGGCGTGTCCATTGGGCATCCCAGTATCACCTCCATTACATTAGCTTCATTCTGTATGCGCTTTAGTTTCAACAGCTGACTCTGGCAAGTCTCGATCCATACTCAATTACCAAACTGATAGACCCACATTTTCAATAACTAAATGACACATGAAGAGTAGTATGAATAGTAATTTGCCGGTGATCTTTACTTTCCCAAAACTGTGGTGCCCAATTTATGAAGCTGGGTAGACATCAGACATGTACTGGTTTAAAACAAAAAGTCATACCGCTAATTGGAATTGAACCAGAACGATAGTGCTGGTAGACAAGTGTACCAACTACTACACCGTTGCTGATCCCTAACTGGTAGAAGACGGGAGATCAAGCATTGGAGCTTATGTTTCCCAGCATTGTGACTGTGTCCAGAGTTGTGTTTGGGGTCATCCGGAGGCGACTTGACATCAGATCTCCTTGACTTGATTGATACTCACAGTGGTATAAGCATCACACGTTCAGACAACAATGGCGAATTGCCAAGAAAATTACAAGCAGGCATAACATGATGGGGTTGATTACGACATGATGTAAAAATATGGGGATAGAGTCTGTTGACAGTAAAATACTTAAATACCCCCCCCCCAAAAAAAAAAAAAAAAAAAAAAAAATTACATGTAGTAGTGTCCTGCTGTGGGTCTGTGTTGTGATAGCACCATGGCATTGTGTAGGCCTAGAGCAAGGAGGAAGAGTTGACCAATGTTTGCCTCACTGTGACAAGCGACGAACCCACGCGTCGAACCGTGCTCATGACATTACCCGCAGAGTTCGCTGTCAACTGCCGGGTCTAATCTCCGCACACAAGTATCGGCTATGCCCAATCATGACTTGCTGACATCCCAGTGTGTCTCCAAGAAAATTTGAAGTTCCAGTACTAGTCTTGTACATCTTGCTGGTTTCTGAGCTTGGAGAAGGGAAGAACTCTACAGCAACTTACTCCGAGAGGCTCTAGCTCTTTTCAGGGCTCGAACATCATGAGCACCAATGCATCAGACTTACAAGTTAAAACTAACTGTTCAGAGGTGTCGTGAGTCAACCATCCAACCCAAGCAACTGTTTTATGCCAAGTATTTGTTACGTTCAAACAATAAACATTTGTATCTAAGCGGGTGACAGTAATAAACAATTGACGGGGGTTAAAGCGACAGTTTAAATGAGCTGAAGACAGGACTGACCTCATTGTACCAGGCTCTATTCAGTTGGGCTCGGTCTTCATTCCTCAAAGCGGCCCGCCGAAAACATTACACAGAGCACAATCCCCGTAGCTCCATTTAAAACCTCTAGGGTTCTCTGAAATACCTGCACTCAACTGAATGGCAATTTGAACAGACTTGGGTAATGTAAACTGGATGGGACAGAAGGGTATAAACAAGCATGCCATTTATGGAGTCATCAATAAATGTGACACAAGTTGCTTGATACAAAACGAGTTAAAGTTTATTGAGAAACACCATCCAGTGTCTTGTCGATTGCTGAACTTTTCCCCCATAGCAGTCTTTCGAAATGTCTCTCTATCTTAGGCCACATGCCCTGTCTCTGTTGTTATCATATGTTAATTATCTATCCTACACTGAATTCCCCTTCTCCACTTCCCTGCTACACCCCCCGCCTCCATAGTTATAGTTTCAAAGTATTCATGTCTTTTTTACGTGCCCAAAATATTTCAATTTTATTTGGCTTAATTACTAATGTTCATGAATATCGAGTTCTTGTTGAATATATCTGCTCATTCTCGTTTTCGTCCAATTACTTTGTAACACTCTTCTTTAACACTTATGTTCGCATATGTGCTTTTGAGCCAATTTATTGAATTCCCAAGTTTCACAACCACATATTACAGTCAAGAAAATGAAAATCAGCATGAGCCCCATAAGACCCACCCGTACCCAACAAACATAGCGGGCAAAATATAACCAGTCCCGTTTAGGATTAACTCGAAAGTGAGGAAAAATGGAAAGATTACAAAAAAAAAAAAAAAAAAAAACGGATTCAATTATAACCAACGCTGAAGAAGCAGGTTGAAGGAGGCCGGGAACCCCCCCCCCCTCCCCCACGTAAATACTGAAGTGAACCTACATATTGCCACAGGAAATATACATGCTGTTAGTTCTCTGACTTGTGTTGTTCTAGCTGTTTCCGTCCAAAGACTTGTTAAGTTCTTTATTGTTTTGCAGAGTAATGTTTGCGCTTCTTTTGATTCCCTTGGTACGATACATCTACATTGGCTAATTATAATTGCCATGTCAAAAATAGTTTTAGTGAGTAATGTATTATTGATTATTGCACATTTTCCATGGGTTTATATACTTTACAATGCATATATTGTTTCTGTTGGTTTCGTTTTTAGATTAGCTTCATAAGTGATGTATGAATGAAATAATGTATGAGAGCAGAGAGTTAAGAAGAGTATGCGTGCTTAATTATTAACCCTTTTAAGACAAAGTTCGCTCTATCGTTCTGTCGCAATGCAATATTTCCATGGACCGTCAATAGTAAACATATAAAAGGCTAGCAAATAGAAATCTGTGTAACAACTCTTGAGTAGCGAAGACTCAGTGAGGGAGAGAAAACACTAACAAACAACACAAACAAGCGTGTGTGAACACCGCTGAATATTTTCTTACCGTCTCTGCAGCTCTTTGATCCTAACCATCATGTTCAAGTGACCCTGTGAGTACTGCTCAATAACATCTCGCACGTCATACGGTTTCCGAGCATGCTGTCGGGTGAATACAATCAACAATATAATGTAAAATTAGTATTATCTTCCACATGTCGTTGAGCCGAATTTGGTAATATGGCGCTGAATCGTCCATGATCCAACGGCACCCGAGGAGTCATGTAGTCCGTTCTTGGTGTCCATTTTAACATAGGTCGGCCCCAGAGCTGGGGGTGGGTGGGGAGAGGAGCGGATCCTGGATACACATGTATATACATATACAATATATATACACATTTGGACACATTTTATCAAGCGTCCAACGACACCGTATAAAAACAAAATATTCATTAGGAAGTTCTACAAAAGAAAATACACACACTGTTAAAGACAAACGTTTCGACAGAAGTCTTTATCAAGAAACATTAAAAAAATAAAAATACAGATAACAGACGAGAATATTTCTTCGGGATCTGTAAAGTAATCCAATCAACACCAATTTCGAAAATTATCTGTGTTTGATAGGATTGCGTCTAAGATTTATTTCCTAGTAATCATCATCATCCAGTGTCTTGACGGCTGGCGTGGGCGATCATGCCTCTCCACAAATCTCCGACGTTATGGATCATGTGATGACCCCCTTCAGTGCCATGACACAAGACTCAAGAATCTTCTTACGCTGTCTTCCTGTATCTCTCTTTCCGCAATTCTTTCTGGTTGTCAAATGTTCCAGTTTTTGTTTTCTCTAACTTACCCCCCCCCCCCCCCCAAAAAAAAAAAAACCAAACAAATAAACAAACAACAAACAAACAAACACGATGACTGCCTCTTTCGGATGTTTGTGATAGTTGTCTTTGTGACTCAGCTTCCCTTAAAACGTCCTGATTGCTCATACTGGCTGTACAATTAATTTTCAGCATTCTTCTATAAAACCACATCTCTACGGCTTCTAGGGATTGCTTTTTTCCCCCGCTTGTTTACTAATTTTCCGCCGGTCTCCCTGGCCTAGGATTTAGCGACTTTCTCCGTAATCCAGTATACTCTGGCGAGTAACGTGACTGAGCGTAATCTTGCCAAGATATCAACAATCAGCTGAAAGATGCTGATATTGTAAAGGATATGAAAACATTGCAGTTTGCTAATTGTCCAGGATTTTGCAGAGCACGTGCCTACTTCAGAGTTAACGCAAACACACAACATCAACTTTCTCAGTAGCACGCCCTTTGCAGAACCTCGCTCCCATAACAACCTTCCGGAAAACCTCTCGATCATGAGCAAGTAGTCCTGCGTCCGATACACCCATCTGGAGATCATCCGCCACATCCTGCACCCATCTTCTCTTTGGCCTTCCTCTTCCTCTCTTCCCAGGCATATACCCCTCCATTATTGTTCTCTCCAAACTTTCGTGACGTTTCAAGTGTCCAGAATATTTCAATTGTGTTTGTTTTATCGTCTTTAATAGCCAACCTTCTTCAATATTCAGCTCTTGAAGTATGGATGCATATGTTCTTTTCCTTACCCAAGATATTCTTAGAACTCGTCTATAACATTTATATTCAAAGGCATTTATGCGCTTTTCAGCTTGTTTGGTAAGTGTCTAGGTCTCACAGGCGTATGTTGCAATGGGAAAGATGCATGCTTGTAAAAATCTAAATTTTGTAGTTCTGTCTGTCCCACTCCATAATTTATTCAGTTGTTTTAGTCTTTGAAGAGCAACTGATAGTCGTCGTTTAATTTCTTTCATTGTGTCACCGTTGTTGGTAATCAATGATCCATGATATTGAAAATTTTCCACCATCTCCAATTATTCCTCATTAACATATTTTTCTTTCTCCATGGTAGTTTTATCTGTATGCATTATCTTTGTTTTTGCTATGTTAAGATATAAGTTGTGATTTTCACTATTCAATTGGATTGAGGCTATTAGGTTTTCTATACCATTATGTGTTGTGGATAGCAATACTGTATCATCAGCATACCGAATCTCTGGTATGTCATGACCACCGATATTTAGAGCATCATAGAACTCCCTGTTTATATCATCTCTTACATTTCTCATTATATTTTCGGCGTACAGGTTAAAAAAATTGGGGGACAGTACACATCCCTGACGGACTCCTTGCTTGATGTCAAACCAGTCTGCTGTCTCGCCACCTATTCTATCCGTTGCTTGTTGGTCTACAACATTCACTGCATAGTGAAATTAGGAAGGTGAAGGGCAGCAGGAAAAAGAGGAAGATCGTGGATGGGTCAAGCCGAAGACATTCTTCAACAGGTGTGTTCACTGGAGGACTTAGAATCTGGCGAGGAGTGGGTACAAGTGTCAACAGATTTATGGACGTCCTTTTCAGTTTGCATCCAACTTGACTGAAAATGCAGACAAGAAAATCCGGCTGCTGTGGAGGCGGAAGTACAAGCGTTGATTTTCGAGAATTCCTTAGACGGTGATGCTGTCATTTACACAGTTGGGTCGGTCGTTCGACATGTGAGAAGCTCATGGGCCTTTACGGCGCGGGCCGGAAGGAGAACTGTGAAGGAGGACTCTGGTGCTTTTGTTGAGACCACAAGTAGCCTGACTATGAAAGTCATGGCAGTAAGTAAAGCAATAACATGGCTCGAGACACAGACATTCACTAGGGCATGTTTCCTTAGGGACTCAATGGGCATGCTCAAGAGGATAAAGACGCGGTGGATCCGAAGAGAGTGGCTGCTGTCTCTGGAGCGGTCTCGGCTGACAAAGATTAGTTTAATCTTTGTGCCAGGCATGCGGGATTACAAGGAAATGAGCGTGCTGACAAGCTCGCAGGTAAGGCTAATATGAAGGGCGGACGCGCCATGGACCAGGCTGACATTCTGAATGCTCTACGAGAAGTAAAACATTTCCGAGAACCAAGTGATGACTGTGAATCTACAACCATGGCCAGACTGCGAGAGCAGCAAATTAAAAGAGGGGTGGCCAAACAAGAACACTACGCAGGAAGCCAAAGAAGATTGATAAACCAACACAGAACTGGCGTCGTTAGCCGCTACACGTTGCGGGATTTGCTGAGGAGGGGATCCGAGCACTTATGGACTGAATGGTTCGATGTGCAATGAGGATGATCTGTCGACTAACTAACTAGCTAACAGAGGGTAATCTAAACTATATTTTGTATTCTCTTTGTTTTTTATAGTCATAGACTTTGATCCTGTCAATTGTTGCATTAATCCACTTCTTTGTAGTTAGTATTTTAACACTGGCTGCCCACATAGTTGTGATTGATGCTTTGATCACTATTCCCCCAGTTGTTTTTCTACATAATTGTATTTCAGCCAGTTATTACTGTTGGTGGTAGTTGTGATAAAGCCGTTGGACAGGAAACAGTGCGCTAAGGATGTCATTTATAAGGACATGTGGAATAAGTTGCCTCGCGTGCAATTTGCTTTCCTTCTCTACGTAGCCATGTTTTGAAGTTGAGCACACGACACAGGAGTCGCTCGTGGTTTAACAACAAAATAAAAAAAAAAAGTAGTTTACCAATCGGGGACTGAGCCTCGGCATAATTCCTTGATGTGTTACACTCCACACGGATTGATTTGAAATGCAGGGTCAATTAATGTACAAATGCTGGTCTTGTAAAAGAAGAATTGGATTATTCACTCGTTCGTTTTTGTTAAAGATGGATCCATTGCCTCATCCATCCATTTTTGTTTCTTTTTGTACAACAGGATTCACCGATTCTTTGGGCATTGACGAAAAGCCCAAGTTCACACCATGCATTTTATTTTATGTCATTGATTTCAACAAAATCGATCTTAGTTCCGCCGGATTGATGTTTTATAAATGAGCAGGGTGAATTGATTCGCCCAGACTAGCAAAAATAACGACTTGGCTACAGTTCTAAGAAATTAACTTAGGGTATTTCTAATCCGAATGGACTCACGCTGGTAACAGTGTGCTTCTTAGCGGTCACAATATGTGTATATGGTCTGTATTCTTCAGGTGCATTGCCAGATGCTGTCGTGAAGGATCACGTCTCTGCAGAACTCTTCGCAGTCTATAGTTATGTTTCAATTAATGTGCTATCTTTACATTACACAATACAAGACAGACTAGAGTCATGTATAGTCGCTGTTCTATATTTTTGTGTAAATTATATTCATCATCATGTAGCCGGTTCTTTGCAGAACGTCGCTCTCATCACAGCCATGTGAGAGTATCTCGATCCCTCGCTGTTCGCATGCGTCAAGCATCATCAGGCGCAAAGTTTCTGCAACGCTCCGTGCATCTTCACAACGGTCGACCAGTAACTGTCGTTCTTTTCCAAGCCACTGCAACTTTTAATGTGGCTAAGGAATTCCAGTTTCCGAGACTACGGTGATGTTTACGAGCAGTTTTCTTCGACAGTTGATCTAGCAGATATCAATATTTTTCTTCTTCTTGGTCCACGATATTCTTGTCTGTTAATACTATTAGTTGTCGAAATATTCCAGTATCTTCCGCACTACTAAAGGATATTAACATGTCGGTAATGGAATGACCTTCATAAGTCATGTAAACTGTTTTGTTGTAATCTTTAACAATGTTCCGTAAAAACACCTTGAAATTATTTTTTGTAAGTCCTGGTATGCTACATAGGTAGCGCATCTTTTGTTTCACACACATGCGTACGCGCGCACGCACACAAGCACGCACCCACACACACAAACACATCAGAATGTTGAATTAGTGCGCAGTATTTTCTCATTTCCGCCAAAGTCTGGACTTGTAATTGATGACAGTCCTGTCACCCCCATCATCCTTCGTATGTCATCTGCGTATTATTATAAATTCACATTGACCTAGGAAGCCGGGTAGCACCGTGGCTAGGGCTCTTGCCTAGCGCTAGGTGGTCATATGCTCGACTACCCGTTGAGGCGAGGATTCTTAAAAATTGGTACCAAGAAATGTCCTGGTAGGTAAAGGAGGTCAGCGAGATACCTACGGCATTACACGTATAGCACCAATGGTCTACAAACATATGGGACTAGCACCATGTACCCAGTACGCCTCTACTTCCTATAGTCGTTGCCGTGTGGTGTTAGATATCGCGCTTATTCACAGCTTTCCGTCGCATACACTGCCAAACATTTCTGATACCGATGGTGTTCCGTAGGCATTCAGACACGCATACCACTACTTGTTAGCGTAAATAAGGACTGGTTGCCATTGATGCATGTAGTCACCGTGATTATGGTATTTGCATCGGTGTGGAATTGTCCTATTAGAGCTATTTTAAGGGTTCGAACAAACAAAAGTCACACAGCAGACATGGACTGTAGGTTGCGTGTGGCAGAATTTCCTACCTCTTTCATGCCAACACTTCCTGCACAATGTTCGTGGTATGCGGACGAGCGTTGTCGTGCAGTACAATCACACAGCGAGAAACCATACCGGGTCGTTTATTCTTGATGGTTCTATGCAGCTTGTTTAGTGTGTCCCTGTTTCGGATGGAATTAATGTTCACGCCATGCTATTTTAAATTCCGTCAAAAGGCCCTTCATGGTAAAAATAAAAATAAAGCGGAAGTCGATGTGGCCGCAGTGTTTAACTTTCTCTGGTAACAGGGATAATGGTTTCGTTTTGCACGCCGGGCAGATGGAATTAACTGTTTACTTCTCATTGTAGAACCAGGGACGTTAATTACAAGTACCTCAGAAATCAGAGTGGGTTCCTCTGGTGACAGGAGACACTTGTAATATGGAAAGCTAACCCACAAGCAAAAATCAATCCACCGCGTCGCTAGTAATAGCTACTACTACTACTACTACTACTACTACTACTACTACTACTACTACTACTACTACTACTGCTGCTGCTGCTGCTGCTGCTGCTGCTGCTGCTGCTGCTGCTGCTGCTACTACTACTACTACTACTACTCCTACTACTCCTACTACTACTACTACTACTACTACTACTACTACTACTACTACTACTACTACTACTACTACTGTCGTTGCTGCTGCTGCTGCTGCTGCTGCGAGTAGTAGTATGTATGTGAACCACGATAGAGTTATAACAAAACCAGGGAATAAATAATAATTTAACAAAAATGCTGTGAGCATAACCAGTTGAAGCTTGTGACACGAATATTGTGTTTGTCTGGTGATGCAGGAATTTTTCATGGTATGCTCGCTGTTCTTTGCTGCACCATTTATCGCCTGCCAGTATGCTCAACAGAAATGCATCACCCTCCGCTCCTGAACGCAGCAAGTGGTTACAACTCCATCTCATGTGTTCTTCAATTTGATTGTCGGTCAGCAACTGTGGCACTCGCTTTGAACACACCTTCCGGCAAATAAGAAATTAAAGGTACAATAATACAGGGTGTATTTTTAATGACTGTGCAGTGTTTGACAATTTTGCCGGTCCATGTTTTCTATTTACCTGTTATGTTGCATGAACTTTGCAGAGGGTGAATACAAAACTTGGACCGGAAATATTTTCAAACACTACACAGTCATTAACAATACACCCTATATAATGACCGTTTAAGATAACAATGGTAACAGCATGAAATAAAGTATACGGTGCTTATCTCGGCATTAGGCTGATCATGCGAAGCGTTATTAACTGAATTTTATCTGTCTCTCTGATGGTCTGTCTGTCAATCTGTCTGTCTATCTACTTGACGGTCTGCCGATCTGTATATCTGCTTATCTGTCTGCCTGCATATCTTTCTATTTTCTGAAGAAAAAAAAAAACAAAACAAAAACAAACCTGAAATTTCCGCCTCGCCACAAAGAACTTGATTTTCCGTATGACGCGAATCATGGCTTTGTGACCGTCGGTCAGCCTGAAAACACCAGTTGAAGACAAGCTTGTTCCGTTGCTATAATTAGTGTTGAGTGTATGCAGATCATTGTGTATTTTAACTCTGTAATTGGCAGTTTGTTGGCACTTTATTTCGAGGTAATACATATCATTATTGTGAAAGATTTTCAGAACGCAGAGGACACATTAACATTGTTAATAGATAACGTCATTGGAGGGTTAGAGCAGGATTCGACTCGCTAAATAAGGAATACCACCATCACATGTCCATTGCGTCCAGTTTCCCGTCTTACCTTCCTACCCCCCCCCCCCCCCCGCCCCCTTTTTTTCATATACCACTTCCACTCATTTACCTGGGACCTTCACTGAACCGTTACCATCCCCTACCCCGGTCCCCATGACCCACAGACTCCCACGGCTGTCTATATATGAGTATCTAGGTGATTATATGTTGCGTTTTGTGTATGTATTTCTTGCTGATGAAGGCTAGTCACCGCAACGTCCTGTATTTTTTCATAATTCTTTTCTGTAAAGCTGCACTACTTTGTGCTTTTTTATATCGCTAAATAAAGGAAAGACTGACCCCCCTATTTCTTCCCGCACTCAGGCCTACAAAACGCGATGATCCTATCACATCACAGAAACACAGTATGTTTCTGCTTCGGGACGTGTCTTTGTGCTGTATTCAGAACGTGCGATCGAGCTGTTGGTTTATTGTCAGATTCTGTAGCTAGCATCTTCGTGTACACCCTCTATCTACTGCATATATCTCCAAGACGTGGAGGTAGTGATCGCGGTTTCACACACCCTACATACGTGGCTCGAAATCAGACACATGCGATTTGGGAGTTGATAGCTTTGGGTTGATTTTCACAATGGTATGAATGTCGGCCGTTCAGAAAGTAATGGCAAACTACTGAACATAAAATTGCTTAAAAAATCACAAACAGCCAAAACAAAAATGCTGGGGTTGATTGCGACGTCTTGTAAAGGACATGCAACTAACATTTAACTCTACATGTCGCATAGCTTTCTTAACTCCTAATGTTCTCCCATCCCCTCCATGGGCACTCACGATAAGTCCCAATCCTAGCCGGTCCATGTGCAGCGCAGAACCATGACCTGGTGACAGCCAAATGTCTCCTGGAAGATGTGACGCTCCAGTACCAGCTTTACATACCCCGCTCGTTTCTGGGATTGAGCACGGGGAAGGAGAGTTCTGGAACATATCCCCCACGGAGATGACTAAAATAAGGTACCCGTTTACACGCCTCAAGACGCATTGTATATATAGTACTATACCCACATTGTTATAGACACATCAGCATTCGGTGGGTCATGTGGTCAGTATCTCGCCTGCCACGATTACTGGCCAGATCATTGCTTGGTGCCTATTTTAGACTGGGTCGACCTGGGAGCCCAGGTCAATTTAAAGAAAACATCAACACCCGATGCGCATTCAAACCTATGACCAGGTCAGCATGGCCGAATGAATAAGAACGCGTGTTCTTAAACATCCGGTGTGCTGATGTCGAGGTAAGGGGTTCAATCCCTACACCGGACAGCTGGACTAAAATGTTAACCTACCTTCCTTGACGTGAGGACGTAAATTACAAGTACCTCTGAAGTCGGAGTGGGTCCGCCTGATGGCGAGGGAGACTGTAAATAAGGAAAGCTAATCCACACGCAAAATTCAGTCCATCACTACTAGAAGTAGTCTATGTGTGGACTACGCTTGAGTTCAAAGCGAGAGAGCGCCAAAGAAACAAAAAACTTATGAGCACCGGACCAGTGGGCGAGCGTCTAGCTACTGGGCTACCCCGGCTCCCGGCACTGTGAGAAGCTGATACTGTAGTAAACTATGGTATGAGAGAGAACATGCGGCCCTGGCGCTGACTTCAAGCTTCACACCACAGGCTAGAGGGACGTTCACTTACTGTTCTGGCTTGCAGATGAGATCTTCGTAATCATCTTCTAGATCTCCGGCGTCCAACGCCATCTTTCCCGGCATTGACTTCTGAGGAGTGCCTGACGTTTGCGTTTAAAGGAGTAAAATTAGTTCAGAAGTTTTTTTTTACACACACACATGCACGCGCGCGCGCGCACACACACACGCGCACGCTTGTACGCACACACAAGCACACGCGTACGTACGCACGCACGTACGTAAGCACGCACATACATACACGCATACAGACACACATAGGCAGACAGATACGTATAGGTTTTTGGGTATACAGGCAGACAGGCAAACAGACAGACAGACACACGCACGAACGAACGGACAGACAGATAGACAGACAGATGGATCCGTAAAAGGACACACGCACATACACTAACACCCATTTATAACATTTAAATTCATCTTGCAAGTTATAATAATATAAACAGTCTATGCTATGGGGAGGAGAAAAAAAAAGGGGGGGGGAGGGGAGTGACACCATATTGATAGATGTAACGCAAAAAAAACACACACACACACACACCACACACACAGACACACACACACACACACAAACACACACACACACACACACACACACACACACACACACACACACACAGAGCCCACGACTTTCCTTGAATATCATGAAAACATAAACAATAATTATAACAAACAGAAACATGTAACATAAGAAGGAAGAATGTTTAACTAAGTCAATAAAATAAAATATTTTGGGAAATGTTAACATCCGTAGGAAGATGTGTAATGGACATTAAAATCAGAATATGCCATGCAAAAGCACCATTGCAGAAAATAAGTATCCCATGCTATAAGCCACTGTCATTGATTGACAGAAAGAAAGTACTGACATGTTATATAGAACCTGGTGTATCATGTGACAGTGATTCTTGGTGCAGAAATGAACACAGTAGGACATACTTGGAGGGAAGACAGCAGTGGTTTCTGAGGCGTATATTGGGAATACCTTGTACTAATCTCATCTCATAACAGTTGGAGAGTGCCCGTTTATGGGCTTCATTTATCGTGATTCCCATGGATTCTGTTATTCCTTCTTCACATCGTCTACATGGTCGTCTTCTTCTTCTGTTCCATTTGATCTGTACATCATTGCTTGTTGTGGTATACTGTCGGCTGGTAGACTTTAGTTATGTGGCCGAACCATTTCACTTGCGGTTTTCTAATGAAATCTAGCTCTGCTATTACCTCCACTTTAGTTCCGATTTAATAATTTCCAATTTTATATCTTCTTGATACGTTGGATAGTCTTCTTGATAATCTCATTTGTGTTGCAATTTTTCTTTTCTCTTATTCTGTCATTGTCCAAGTTTGGCATTGGTAGCATAGAGTTGGTAGAAAGATTGTGTTGCAAAGTGCTTTTTTAATATCTACTGATAAGTGTAAGTAAAATAACGAGGATGTGGAAAAGGGAACGAAAGTAGAACGTTATATAGAAATATAAGAAAGATAAAACGGTGTTCTGTTGTTAAATAATAAGACACGAGGCTTTAGAAAGTATCGTGACGACTGGAAAGGTCACCGACAGAATAGGCAGACAGATGAAGAGGATTGATGCTGGGTGGACCGCGACGTTGTCATGTGTGAGTGTGTAGAGAGAGACAGGGAGATGAAGAGAGAAAGAGTGAGACAGCGAGAAGGGGAAGAAAGAGGTACATACAGACAGAGAAATAGGCACAGAAAAATGTAAGTGTCTACTTTTGAGAGAACGAAGCAACCAAAACGAAGAAATACATGAGCGCTTACTTGGATTGCGTAGCTGACTACCATTGTCATGGCTGGAGAGTGAGCTCATACTCTCTTGTCTCTCCAGTATCCCACTGCCAAGTGAGTGTCTTACACTCTTTCTCTTCTTTAGCTGGCTGGCCTTCCGTGCCATTCTGTGAATATATACATACCTGTAAGAAGGTAGGTAGGTAGACAGATCAATACGAGGGGCGTTCAGAAAGTAACGCACCACATCTTTTTTTCTCAGGAACTGTTTATTCAAATAGAATGCAATTTATACACAATGTACATGGATTTTTGTGTAAACATCGGTATTATTCAACATAATCCCCATCAATTTGTACAGCTTTATGCTGGTGCGAAACAAGTGCATGTATTCCTTGCCCGTACCAGATTTTGTTTTTATCATGTAACCATTTCTTCGCTGCATGAATCACTTCTTCATCGTCTTCAAGCCTTGTCCTCTGTGTTGCCATTTTAGCACATTTCGCGCTAAATTTAGTGCTTTTTCAAGTCAGTTAGTACGAAAATTTTCCTTTTAGCGAGGCCGCGTAAATTTAGTGCTTCACAAAATGGTGCTTTTTGGTGCTTTTTTGGGGTGGGTAAAAATTACTTTAAAATTCATTTTTGGGAACACTAACAAGCCGAATTTGAACTGAAGCGAGGGAGTAAAACAGTCTTAGTACGTTACCGCGCAATATTCAACAAATTTAACTCTCTTTAATACGATTTAGCTGAAAGCGAACGCCATTTTGCAGACAAGTCCAAACGACAATACATTAGCTTGTAATCGAGTTCATAATTTTGTGGTGTCTACAAGATCATTTCATTTAAGCTTATTTGTGTTTCACCATGAGCAAGAAATATTGTCAACATTTCAGAGAACAGTGCCTCAGTGACACGACATTTCAAAAATGGTTGTTAAATGTAGAAGGGGATAATACTAAGTGTTTTTGCAAATATTGCAAATGTTCAATTGCAGCCAGGTTAAATGATATTGAGAGGCACAAGAATACAACGAAACAGCAGAAAGCCGAACAACCATTCAGTACACAAAGGCAAACAACAATTGCATTTGACAAACTGAAAGATGATGTCAAAGAAACAGAAGGATGCATGAGTTTGTTCATAGCTGGCCATTGTTCGCTTCGCGTTGTTGACTATTTAAGTGAACTCTGCAAGGTACACTTTGGTGACAGCAAAGGTTGGAAGAACTTTAAGCTTAGGAGAACTAAGTGCAGAAAAGTTATTTCAAATGTACTTGCATCATATTTCACAACAGACTTGACAGCTGATATTGGCAAAAGTAAATACAGCTTATTGGTTGATGAGAGCAATGACATTTCTGAAACTAAGCTACTTGGAGTAACTATTAGGCACTATTCAGAGACAAGAAAGCAGTTTGTGGTTACTTACTTAGATTTAGTTGAACTGAGTGACTGCAACGCACAGGAAATATGCAATGCGTTAAAAGAATGTTTAAACAAGAATGGACTTGAGTTGCAAAGACTAGTTGCACTCGGCACTGACAATGCGTCTGTCATGACAGGTGTAAACAATGGAGTATATACAAAATTAAAATCCGAAGTTCCTCATCTGGTACTAATTAGGTGTGTATGTCATTCCCTTCAGCTGGCAGTGTCACAGGATGCAGCTGCTTGTCTGCCCAGGAACATCGAGTTCATGATTAGAGAAACATATAACTGGTTTTCTCACTCAAATCTTCGTCAAGCAAAGTACAGGGAGCTTTTTGCTTCAATAAATGATGAACAACATCAGCTAAAGATTGTTCAATTAAGCCAGACACGATGGATGTCGATTCTATCTGCCATTGTCAGAATATTGCAGCAGTGGGTCGAGCTCAGAACTCATTTTGATGTAGCAAGACTCAACGAGCGCTGTTATACAGCAGAATTTCTACATTCTGTGTTTAGCGACATGAAAAACTATGTGTATCTCATATTTCTCAAGCATATTCTCTGAGAAGTTCAAAGTGTGAATAAGAAATTCGAAGCAGATATACAGGATCCAACAAAACTACTCAGCGATCTTGTCCAGCTCATTGATTCTATCAGTTCAAAGATTGCTATTCCTGGGAAAAAAATAACAGAAAGTGATGCTATTCAAGATTATTTAGATCCTAATCCCAATCTAGGTTATGAGTTTGAGAAAGAAATAGCAGACTACAAGTTTCCCGATGAGAAAGAAATTCGTGGAAGGTGCATCCAGTTTTTAATAAATCTATTGACACAGCTGCGTTTACATACACCCGATAACGTTCGAGTGTTGCAGTCAATGTCATGTCTTAGTGGAAGTGAATGTCTACAGCCAATGAAGCCCTGTATATTGGATCTTGCTAAAATATTTGTAGAAGATGCAGCTACTCTCACCCGCATCGATTTCCAGTGGAGAAAACTTCATCATATGCAGTGGACACAGACCTCTGACACATTTGGACTGTGGGCAGAAATAGCCTCATACAGGAATGTCACTGGTGAAAATTCTTTCCAAGATCTTACAGATGTAGCTTTAACTCTGCTCATTTTACCTTATTCTAACGCGGACGTGGAGCGTATTTTCAGTCAGATGGGAGTTATAAAATCAAAATTGCGGAATAGACTTAGCATAAAGAGTTTGACAGCTGTTTTGACTATTAGATATGGAATGAAAAGATATGGCAAATGATGTCATGATTATAAACTACCTAAGGATATTCTGCGAAAAATTGGATCACAGGAGGCATATACATGTTTCTTTCAATCATCCTCCTCATCCTCATCATCACAGGAGCAAACACAGTGCCATACGGCGGCACGGCCCACCACGAAAAGTATAAATTGGAAAATGGGAATTCCCCACTCGGACACGAAAGTGGACGTCAACAAAGGAATCCAAGGAGAATGTGGACAACGTCAGTAGATAGCAACAGGGACGGTGATTGTGCTTTCGAACAAGGACGTGTTTCAAAGGATCTGTGTGAGGTGACCTCTGGACGCGATGATATGAGCGTGAGACAGCTATGAGTCAGGAGAGGGATCTGTTGATGATGATACTGCAGTGAAGTAACCGGGCGGAAAAACCTAGAGTGGAATTACAGCTTAAATGGAATCAGTGGATCAGGGCGTCAAGCAGAGCGCAGTAGACTGAACACTCATCGGTGGATTAGGAAAGTAGGTGCCGACCCCGTCTATAGGGGTCAACCTACAGGTCTGCGTGAGTTTAATGTTCACATGTCTGCTACGGAATAAACTTCTGGTAGCGCTTTGATATCTTGACTTTTGCCGTTGATTATCATTGTATTCAAGGTAAGGACGCAAGTTAATTCCTCGTCCTTCGTTGCTGTTTTGCATTATTATGAGTTAATACCTCGACGGTTGCCGGTGTAGGCACTTCGAGGCACACAGCAGGAAATAGCTACAGAAACTGAAGAGACTGGGATTTGGCAGATCTGGAATAAACTTCATTCTAATATTCAGTGATAATAATAAATTATAATGTGCTACTTTATAACATTTTGAATGAATACCGCCAGGGCTTGTTTTAGTGATTTCCCAAAAAAATAGTATTGTAATTTGGTGCTTTTTTGGCTCGGAAGTAGTTCTGATTGGGATTTGGCGGATCTGGAATAAACTTCATTGTAATATGAAGTGATAATAATAAATTATACTGTGCTACCTTGTTACATTTGTAATAAAAACAGTTGGTACTTTTTTTGTGTGCTTCCTAAGAAATTTTGGTGCTTTTTAGTGCTTTTTTAGGTCGATTTTGGTGCTTTTTCATAAAAACGGGAGATGGCAACACTGCTTGTCCCACGGAGTACATCTTTTAAGTGAACCAAACAAATGAAAATCAGAAGGTGCCGTATCGGGACTATAGGTGGATGGGGAAGTACAGTCCAACCCAATTTGGTGATTACTTCCCGTGCTTCTAGACTTGTGCGAGAGCGCGTATTGTCGTGAAGGAGAAGCAGGTCTGCTGGATTCTTTCGCTGCTGAACTATCGAAAACGTTGGTTGAGTTTTTTCAATGTCTCAATGTAAGCTTGCGAACTGATTGTCTCTCTCTTTGGCATAACATCCACAAGAATCACACCAACAATGTCCCAAAAGACAGTGATCATGACCTTTCCAGCTGAAGGAGTTGTCTTGAATTTCTTTCTTCGTGGTGATTGCGGATGATGCGGAGGACTGTCTTTCTATCTCAGGTTCAGAATAATGTATCCAGATTTCGTCACTTGTAAAAGTCTTAGCCAAAAAGATCTTTCCGTCAGCATTGAAACTATTCAACACTTCAGAAGAAGATGCTTTCCTTTCCAATCAGTGGTCATTTGTGAGTCTTTGAAGAACCCATCCTGCGCAAACCTGAGAAAATCGGAGAGTTTTTATAACAATATTTGCACTACAATTTCTGACTGACAGCTGTAAGGCCAATTGTTGATTATTGATTCGCCTATCAGCGCATTTCAACATGTCTGCGTTGGTGGTCGTGGCGTCCACATCGCGGCCGGTCAGGTATCTCCACTTCCTGATTCTTTGAATCTTTGAACCCAGCGACTGACTGTACTCCTGTCGACTGCAAAACTTCCATAAACATGACACAGACACATGTGAATGTGCACAACAGTTTCCTTCTCTGCAGCGAGAAATTCTATCACAATTCGCTGCTTATAACGTAAGTTGTTAGCTCGCTTCATTTCAACGGTTTAGGGCTGACATATTATTTGGCCGTTTGGCTTGCAATTTGGTGCATGCAATCGGCACATGCCATATTTGAAGTGTGCACAATTTCATGCTTCCATCTTTATTATTAGCTGAGAAAAACGTAGATAGATAATGCGAAGATCGACGACGACGACAACGACGACGACGACGACGACAACAACAACAACAACAACAACAACAACAACAACAACAACAACAACAACAGACACACACCCGCCACTGTATAATGGGGAGTCGCGACACGGTAGCGGCTAGACGCTCGCCTGCCTTACCAATGGTCTTGGGTTCGATCCCCATCAGGGCGGTTTCAAATTTAAAAAAAATTGACCTGAGCTCTCAGGTCGACCCTCCTGTAATTTGTACCAGGAAATGTCTTCGGAAGTAAAGGCGGCCGGTGTGATACCGACCACATGATACATTGAGTCCGTTTGGTTTATAAAACTATAGATGTAGCTCCATGTCCAATATTCTTTAGGGGTGTGAACAGGGCTTTTATTTTACACTGTATAATGCCATGTACCGCGAGCAGTTATAATTTTGAGACTTCGTTATTCAGTTCCTAGATCGTGTCATATTTGCAGGCATGTTATCAAATAAAAGGAAAAGGCTGATAGTAAATAACATAAAATCAACAATAATTTTTCTGGGGTGGGGGGGGGGGGGGGGGGGGGGGGGGGACTCAACCAGACAATATAGTGAAAGGAAACAGCCTAATGTTGGAGCCAAAAGAGAGGCATTACAATCTGGGATTTGTGACAACAATCATTCATGTATTAAGTCCTTTTCAAAACGTCGCGCTCATCACAACTCTCGAAAAGACTCTACATCCGTCATCAGACCCCATGCCTCATGTATTTTCATGCCCAGGGTGTGTTTAATGTTGTGTACCAACCTTCGTGCTGGGCACCCCCGGCCTCTTCCCCCCAACACCCACCCTGTCTACTACTTGTATGTCCAGACCACCTGATCGTGTGACATGGCTACGGTATTTCAGTTCCCGAGACATGTTGCTGTTTAGAATTCAGATGTTTGCAGGTCAAATCTTGTAAACTATAAGAATGTTTCTGCTTCTTCCTTCCTTCCATCCATCCGATTTGTGACCCCCCCCCCCCCCCCCCCCCGCAAAAAAAAAAAACAAAAAAAAAAAACAAAAAAACAAATAAAAATCTCAAACTTTCCACTTCGTTCAACCTGCTGTAATAGCGTTGGTTATAAATGTGGTGGTTCAGTGTGCCGGTTTAGTTTCTCTCATCTTCTGCGTCAGTGTTAGCTAACTTTTCGATTTCGCAGAGTTCATGCCTGTGACGTCAGCTTTGGCCGGCAGACGTCTGGCTAACGTCTGCTTCTTGATCCACTGTATTATAAGAATATCCCGTCACATTTCAGCTCAAAAGTCTCAATTTTCTTCTCTTGTGATTATGAAACGTTCCACTATTCACGTTAGTGTGCTATCAAAGGACGGATACACGTTATCAACATTTTTACCTTTATTTACTTCTTGGTATTCTGACAGTGTCTTTTTTATGCTGTTTATTGCTATTGCTAATATCCTTCTGTCGGCTCCGTGGCGTAGAAGTTACGGATGCAGTTCGTAATCCCGCATACCGCGTTCGAAACATAGCTGTGGGAATTTTTGTAATGAAACGGTATGGGTGCCGGTCGTTCAGTAAGCAATGGCCAACTAGTGAACTAAACTTGCCCAGGAATCACGAACAGCCAAATCATGCTGGGGTTGGCTGCGACATATACTGTACAGGTTATGTAACTAAATTAAATCATCTTCCGACTTCCATTCAACAGTCTGCATTGGTGTAATGACTAAATGTCGCATGTCATTTGCAGGACGTTGCGATCAACCCCAACCCTGTGATGATTTATTAAGCAATTTCTTCATGTTCTCCTCCCTCGTTTACCCTCAGATACCACTATGAATAAATGCAAAGAAAGCTGCTGTCAACTTTAGCTTGATGATATCGCCATAGTGTGTCTTTAAATGGACCGAGTGTGGGTCAAACCACTTTTCTATGCAATGTTACGTTTAGTAGTTTGCCTTTGATTTCTGAACGAGAAGTCAACATTAATGTCCATCTGACCGGTGTAGGGGTTGACCCCGCTACCCAACCGCCAGCACACCGAAAGTTTATGAGCTAAAGCGCTCTTACTTTATCGAAAGCCTTTGAGTAGTCATTGAGCAAAGGTGTATGTCTTTATTTACTTCTATAGAATGTTCAATTACTGTTCTCAGTATGTACATACTGTACCATTACCTTCAATAAACCCACAATTGTTCGTCTCCTATTTCAGGTTGTATTTTCTTTCTAACTCTGTGCATGACAATTCTTAGCAAAATCTTCGTGATGTGGCTCATTATAGTAATTGTTCGATGTTGATCACATTCCAAGGCTCCTGATGTCTTCAGGATTAAAATAAACATAGCATTATATAATTCAGGAGGTGAGTGAGTGACACCTTGCAGTCTTGACAGACCAAAGTATGTCGATTGGAATTTGGCCAAAATTCCATCTCACTGCCTGGGCAGAGCTTCAGATAACATGTGGTGTCCAAACGACATGTTCCCTCTCTCGGCCTTGCCTTGTTTGATCCAGAGGAATGGATAACCAGTACATCTGGAACAAGGTAGGCTGCAGACGCTGGCGGCTCAGAGTCAAACCTCCGAGACCTCGCCCCCCCCCCCCCACGAGCAGGAGGCGAGCGGTGACCAGACCCTAAACCGTTGGGACTTGACTTAGAGACGTTCAGCCAAATCCCCCAGGTAAGGGTCATATACGCGCCCGGACCACTGGGCACGTACACCTGTCAATCACAAGTGTCTGGACCTTGTAAGCGTGTACTACCGTCAGACTCCCCGCCTGACTCGTGCGGCTCCCGCGACCAACGGGAATAAACCCGCCGGATATATTGCTCGTCTGCTGAGAGCAAATCTCCGCTTCTGCCACTGTGCGCATCCCACGACCAGCGAGAATAGGCCCGCCGGAGATAAAACTCGTCTATTGCGAACAAATCTCCAATTAAGTAAAGAAACGATAAAAGTAGTGGTATTTCAATCTCCAACGTGTTCTTATGCCGAAGTAATTATGATGTATGAAACCATTTCTAATTTGCAAAGTAAACTCTTCTTTCTTCTCATTGTCACTGTTTTAAACTAACTGGTTGGCTGATTGGCTTGTAGGAAGGACTCCTGGACCAATGAAGACTCAGCTCTAATTCTTGAGTTCGCTGCGTCCACGTTCAGATAGTCTCAACTCTGAAAGGGGATTGCAACTACTGGAATGAGACTTGGTGAAAACTTGCCTCCCAACCCCATACCAACTACCAACTCTAAGGAAACTATGTAGCAATGCTCTTTTCCCTCTTTCCACGCGTAAGAATTAGCGAGGTGTGCAAAGCCGATACTCAAGCCAGACATATACAGAGCTTGTCATCTACAGAGCTTGACATCTACAGAGGTTGTCATGCACAGAGCTTGACATCTACATACCTTGTCATCCACAGAGCTTGTCATCTACAGAGGTTGTCATCCACAGAGCTTGTCATCTACATACCTTGTCATCTACACACCTTGTCATCCACAGAGCTTGTCATCTACAGAGGTTGTCATCCACAGAGCTTGTCATCTACATACCTTGTCATCTACACACCTTGTCATCTACAGAGCTTGACATCTACAGAGGTTGTCATCCACAGAGCTTGTCATCTACATACCTTGTCATCTACATACCTTGTCATCTACAGAGCTTGACATCTACAGAGGTTGTCATCCACAGAGCTTGTCATCTACATACCTTGTCATCTACAGAGAGACACGACGATTAACCTCCAACGAGAAACGAGTCTATAGAAAAGACGCATCAGAAAGAGAGAGAGAGAGAGAGAGAGAGAGAGAGAGAGAGAGAGAGAGAGAGAGAGAGAGAGAGAGAGGTGCTTAAAGAACTTGGTCAGCGTGAATGCTGGTCTGCTGCGATCTCTACAGACCTGTGACTACAAATAAAAAGGATGAAATAAATGAACTGTTACATTGTTTTACCTTGTGACCACAGACGATGTGTTTGACTGGCTGACCAAGATTTTGTAGTTCTTGTCCTGAGTGTGGATTTTCCAAGTGGCTGTGGAGTTAAAGCTGGGTTCGGCCGCGTGGCATCTCCATTGACACTGGTGATTGAGAGAGACATGTTTGTGAGGTAAATATCAAACGCTGAAATACTGACTGCTTCAGGGCAATCCTCAAAACCAAAAGGAAAAGACAAATGAAACATATATGGAATATCATTAGTAGAACGGAGAATTATTTCAACAGCTCAGCCTAAAATGAGCACCGTTAAATATAATGGGATGTAAAAAGGATCGACGTACTATTGACGACATTATACATCGAGTGCCGATAGCGAGTTTATCATCCACCTGAACCAACAGTTATACCATCCCTAACCAGGTCTGTCATCCATCTAACCTGGTCTATCATACACGTACCCCGACAACTGTAGAACTGGGCAGAATTCGTCTTCAGGAACTTCTATAATACCACATCTACAGAAATACATACATTTCGTACTTATACACATACCCAGCCAATCAAGTATGTAATGTTACATTCCCGTTGTACAAACACACTACAATAAACAAGTCCGTTTGCTTTATTCAACTGTAAAAATCTACAACGTAATCATATGCGTTAGCTGCTTGTTCTTTACATGACGTTGCAATCAACCCAGCATTGATTAACTGTTTGTGATTTACCAGGCAGTTTTAGTTCAGTAGTTTAACTTTCTACAAACAGAAGAAGGGTGCAGGATGTGGCGGATAATCTCCAGATGGGTGGATCGGACACGGGACATTTTGCATATGACTGAGAAGTTTTCTGGAAGTTTGTTATGGAAGCGAAGTTCTGCAAAGGACATGCTACTGAATGAATGCATGAATGAATGAATGAATGAATGAATGAGTCTAACATTGTTTTCTGAGCGGCCGACGTCTCATACCATCGAAATCAATGCACAGCGGTCTTTATCTAAACCGAACGCGGTTGATTTTGAACCTTGGACTCTGCGTCGAGGACTCCAAGCATATGTGTATCTAGATGAGATAATTATTAATTGTTTGACTCGGCAGACATATCGTCAGATTTATTTATTTCCTGTAAGGGACTGATTTCAAGTGAGCAGAAATGTTAACTAATTTTCTGGTTTACTTTGTATACGATATGATTATAGAAGAGGATAATAAGAAGTAGAACATCATACGTAACAATAAGAAGTAGGACAGTATACGTAACAATAAGAAGTAGGACAGTATACGTAACAATAAGAAGTAGGACAGTATACGTAACAATAAGAAGTAGGACAGTATACGTAACAATAAGAAGTAGGACAGTATACGTAACAATAAGAAGTTGACAGCGCGCTTTGGTTATACAATGAGGATAGAGACATTTGAGAACATCATGACGACCGGAAAGATCAGGTAGAAGAGATAGAGGAAGGAAGACAGGAAAGATGACGGATGGTTTAAGACAGTGTCGTGAAGGAATATCATCGACAGAATTAATCTAGGACACAAAAGACCGAGGTCTGTGGAGATATATACACGCCTTACACAATTTCGTTAGGCACATAATGATGAAATACTTGACAACTATCTCAGACAAGGTCGAAACTGAGTAGAGATCGAAGACAAATCCGTCCCCAAATTACCGTTATGAAATCCGCTGTTACGCCTGCACACTCAAATACCGCGGCTTCTCTGTAAACAGAAACAGAGTCATTTTCGGTACTAGTGACACGAAGAAGAAGAGGAGGAGGAATCGTACCTGTATTAAGTTTGCAGCAGTTGGTATTTGTCTGTTGAAATGTTTCTGTCGCTGCTTTTGCTGAACTTTAAGAGCAAAGCCAGAGCCCAGAATTCCCTGTGAAAGCAGGAAAGATCATATGGAAGCAGAAATTATACAGATCAACATGATTTCTGACACTGTTATCTTCCTTGATTTAGTAAGATATTTCCATAATCGCCCATCTTCCCCCATAGACGCCACTGTTTCTAGCTACCTTGCCGTCTTAAACAGACGATAGTTTGTTACATTATGCTCTCTCCCCCCCCCCCCCCCCCCCCCCCCCCCCCAAAAAAAAAAAAAAAAAAAAAAATTAAAAAAATTTATAATAACTACAACCCATGGCGGGAATCAGGGATAGAATTATGCCTCCCCAGAGGGGAATGAGCCGGTCATGTACACGCTGCATTACGTCATCCCCTCGAAAGGTTAGCTGGATAAATACCTTGAGTTTAGGGACTGTAGTTACGTCTGGTTTTGGTTTGGGCTGTTGGCAGTGGCGCTTTATAAATCCCGTGGAGTACCCATTCAGGTGTAAGACATTCTTCAGGGTTTCAATTTCCTGAGTCAGTGTGTCCTGGGTGCATATCTTCCTAGCACTGTCAAACAGGGTCCGTACTAAGCCCCGTTTGTACTGGACAGGCGCGAAGCTCTGAATATTTAGGTATTGGCCAGTCCATGTTCCTTTGCGATACACCGATATATGAATTGTGCCGTCTGCTCCAAGTCTCATTAGAATATCTAGGAACGGCAACGCTTCGTTGTGTTCGTGTTCCATAGATAGAGAGATGTTTTTATGTGTCACGTTCATTATGGCCTGGAGCGACGTTGCTTGTAGCTCGTCTGTGGTGATAATTAGTATATCGTCCACATAACGACGGTAGAAGACCAAATTTGTAATGTCTGAGGATCTCTTTTCCTCAAAATGTGCCATGAAGATTCCACTAGAATAGGACCAAGAGGATTCCCCTGGCAACTCCGTCAATTTGACGGTATGATTTATTCAGAAAATTGAATTTTATATTGGCAGTACATAGTAATAGTAGCCTATCCAGATGTTGGTTGCCTAGTTTTATTTGTCTCTAATGCGTTCACTTATTATTTTCACTGTCTCATCTAATGGAACGTTGGTGAATAGGGAGGCTATATCCATGGATGCCGGTCTCCCTGGTCTAGAGGTTACACGACTTTCTCCGCAATATCGTATACTCTCGTAAGTAACGTGACGTTGCGCGAGAATCGGTAGCGGTTCTCTCCGCGTCGGTAACTTTCGGGTATGTGAGCCGGTCACTCAGAAAGCAATGGCAAACTACTGAGCGCAATCTTGCCAATAAATCAACAATCAGCTGAAAAATGCTGATATTGACAGCGATGTCCTGTAAAGGATATGCGAACAAAAAAAAAGTATCCAATAATTCCACCTGTTCGTATGTATCTTTGAGTATTTCTGGTGTCGTATTGGCTTTAAGATGTCAGCTAGCCATCTCGCCATTCGGTGTTGTGCAGAGTTAACCATGGACAGATCGGTCTTAGCGGGATTCCGGGCTTGTGAAGTTTGGGTAGATCGTACATCTGAGGAGTTTGGGAGCCACGCGGTGTGAGCATTTTTGTTGTGACCTCACTGATAAGTCCCTCATTCACAAGGGACTGGATCTCTTTTCTCATGTTTGCATCCAGGTCCTCTGACTTGTTCACTGTTTGATCTAACCTGAAGTTAGATTCATCCGATAATATATCTTCCATTTTCCTCTGGTAGTCTGACATGTCCATCAATACTGCACCACTTCCTTTGTCTGGTTTCAGTAACACAAGGGTTTTGTTAGCCTTTAATGATTTTAATGCAGTAAGGTGTTCGTTAGTCAGCGGACGTGTCTGTTTAGAGGGTGTTGTTCGAGAGAGGGTGTTATATTGCCAAATGTGTCCTCTAATTCTATGTCTTTCGTTTACGTCAATGAGTGTCAACCAATACCCGTATATGTATCTATAAATATTGCACACCAAAACCACGCCTGCTATAAATATTATCCAGGCTTTGTTTGAGAATAGACTTCTAATGCTGACACTTTGTCTAGGCAGTGACCTATTCGGCCTACTCTTTTCGATGTCAAAATGGCGAAGGAGTTTTAATATGCAACTATGTCCTCCTAGTGTTTCCCCCTTATCCCATCAACTACACTAGGCACAGAGGGAGGGGAAGTATAACATTCCAAAGTTTTTATTTTGTAAAAATGTACTCTGTACTTGTACTCTGTAAATGTACTCTACTTGTCAGACTTCGTACATCCAAGACACTGTGGCCATTTTAGTTTTGCAGTTTTAGGGCCGTCACATCTTATAGTACTGAGTGCAAGGAGGAATGGATTTGCAATATATTTCAATATAATGGCCATAATGAAATTCATTTCATGTTCCTGGAATGGGCGAGCGCCCAGGGAAATAAACACTGGTGTCGTACGTTTTTATATTTTTCAAGGTTTTCTTCTTGTTGTTCCGTTGATAAAGATTTCTTTTGAACAGTTCGCCTTTGTCTGTGTGATGTTGTTATTAATTTGTCGAGCTTCTTAGTCATATTTTGTGTGTAATTCATGATAAGTGCATTGTAAACATTTAGATATAGGTTTGAAAAGCACCTGTGGCTTATGGCTGTGGCAGATCTGATATCACGTCATATGCTGTCTATCGGTATCAGAAGGGACGCCGTCGCGCGGTAGTTAGCACGCTTGCTTGCCGGCTCGGTGCTCGTGTCTCCGGATTTCCTTCGAAGAAGGGATATCTTTATCCGTGACCAGGGTTCCCAAGTGGATCCAGTCTGAGCAATGGGATGTAATTGTGTAATGGGATATAATAATGATCAGAACAATGGGATATAACAATGGTCAGAACAATGGGATACAACAATGGTTGGAATAATGGGATATAACACAAGTCAGAGCAATGGGATAAAACAATGGTTAGAGCAATGGGATAGAACAATGGTCAGAACAATGGGATATAACAAAAGTCAGAGCAATGGGATATAACAATGGTCAGAGCAATGGGATATAACAATGGTCAGAGCAATGGGATAAAACAATGGTCAGAACAATGGGATATAACAAAAGTCAGAGCAATGGGATATAACAATGGTCAGAGCAATGGGATATAACAATGGTTGGAATAATGGGATATACCAAAAGTCAGAGCAATGGGATATAACAATGGTCAGAACAATGGGATACAACAATGGTTAGAATAATGGGATATAACAATGGTCAGAGCAATGGGATAAAACAATGGTCAGAACAATGGGATATAACAAAAGTCAGAGCAATGGGATATAACAATGGTCAGAGCAATGGGATATAACAATGGTTGGAATAATGGGATATAACAAAAGTCAGAGCAATGGGATATAACAATGGTCAGAACAATGGGATACAACAATGGTTAGAATAATGGGATATAACAATGGTCAGAGCAATGGGATAAAACAAAAGTCAGAGCAATGGGATAAAACAATGGTCAGAACAATGGGATGGAATAATGCACTGGGTAATTACAATGGGATATAACAATGGTCGTAGTGCCGATGGTCGAGTGGATAGTGAGTTCGGAATCCGGGTCCGGGGATATTGGTTCGAATCTCAGTGAATTATTATTTAGCCAGGATTATTTCACGTGGACTTCTAGTAACAACATTTCTCCTGGTCTCTGGGTAGTGAGATCTGACGCCCGTGTGTATTGTTGCGCACATAAAAAAATCCCTTGGCAGTTGGAAATTGAAAAAGAGTAGCCTAACGGCGCTGCCCGGGCAAAATTCGAGTTAAAAATCTACCCAAAGTATTTCAGAAACCTGGCCGAAGCTATGGAGTTCGTGCACTGAGCTGAGATTATCCGGACTCAGGCTTGAGTTAGGAGTAGAACGGACCACTTATGGATTACACCCGTGTGCAGTGATGTTGATCCGTCGATTAAACTAAACTAACTAAATTATAACAATGGTCAGAACAATGGGATATAGCAATAGTCAGAGCAATGGGATGTAATAGTACAATGGGATATAACAATTGGATATAACAATGGGATATAACATGGTCAGAACAATTGGATATAATAATGGTCATAGCAATGGGATATAATAATGGTAAAAAGAACAGGTCGATTCACTTATTGAGTTCTAACAGCTGAAACTCAAAGTAAGTATATTCGCCCACGCTCCGCGTGAGTGTGTGGGTAAAGTCTTGCAGTAGACATAATACCAATAAAGAGACGTGCATTTGTACGTATGTATATATGGACGTGCTAATGATGTCTTTTATGAGGCAAAGGGGCGCAGCCAGAGAAAGTCTGGAAAACATTGGAGCCACCTTTCCATCTCGCCACCATTGCTAGGTGGTTGCTTGGTTAGTTGGTTGAGAACCCCACTATCACGTGTTGTAAACTCTTGTACTAGTAATGGAAACACCGACATCTGAGGGTCTGCTTTCAGCCAGGTGGGAATGCAATACACTCATTCTGAACATGCTGTAAGTTATCCGCACGGAGTGTGCAAAACGTGTGTGCTTATCATTTACCATCCACATAGGGAATATCTGAGAGTCACTTGCAATCATGCAGTGTGCAATGTTTCTAGTTTCTGGCAGATTTCATCACAGTGGAAATAATAGTCCGCTCTTCTTCCTTTAGCCAGATTAACGGCTCTTTCCATGATGTTTCGCTGGGAAATGGAGAAAGAGGGTGGATGGATGGATCGAGGCAGTTTAATGTCTGGTCCAGGTGCACCACTATCTTTGCATTCTCAGATACAAGCTGGAGATGTTATAGTATGTTTCTAAACCCGCCGCTCAAACAAAAACTAACTATAACTTACTGCGGGCAAGGCGAAGAATGAGATGGCAAAGACTGAAAAACAGGAGGCAACAATTCTGCCGAGCCACGTCTTGGGAACAGTGTCACCATAGCCAATGGTCGTCACAGTTATCTGCAATGTGGATATCGTGTATATGACATTTTGCATGTCATCTTTATGTCACTTCACAGATAGTTCGTGCGCGCGCGCACACACACACACACACGCACGCACGCACGCACATACACACACACACGCACGCACGCACAGGTACAGGCACACGCACGCACACACACACACACACACACACATGCAAACAGTCAATTATATATGTTACATTACGTTACTAATCCATAAGTGGCGTAGTGAGTAGCCTCTCGCCTGCCGGTCTCGTGGTCTTGGGTTGGATCCCCGTCGGGGCGGATTCGAATTTAAAAAAAGTGAAAATTGACCTGAGCTCCCAAGTCTACCCATCCTTAAATGAGTACCAAGAGATCTCTTGGGAAGTAACGACGGCCGGCGTGAAACTGACCACATCACCCACAGATTGCTGAGTAGTATATAAAATATGGGTTTATCACGGGCAATTCCCAGTGCCCATTAAAGCGTGAAAAAGGTACATTAACTTTACTTATACTACTTTATATGCAAGTCTCTGTGGCGTAGTCAATCACAGACGTTCCTGCTGGCACGTTGGCCATGTGTTTGAATCCCCGTCGAAACGGATTCAAATAAAAATGACATGGGCGAACAGATCTACGCAGAACATGTCCTAGGAAATAAAGGCGATAGGCGTGCTTTTCAGCACATCACTCATGGAGTTGCTGATTGGTATCCATCCATCCATCATGTGCCATGCCGGTAAGCGTGGGCGGTCATGTTCTGCCATCTCACTCGATCACCAGAGTCGTGGATCAGCTCCGTGTTTCTGTCTCGACCATGCCACAAGGCCAAGCCATCCAGGTACTTGCTTCTAGGTCTTCCTCTTGGTCTGTTCCCCTCGATCTTACCAGTTGTCACCAAATTCTCCAATCCATTTCTTCTCATAACATGCCCAAAAAATTTTGACTGTCTACGTCTAATTTCTCTAATCAATTTACGATCTTCATTTGTTTCTTGAAGGACTTGTTCATTGGTCTTTCTGGCTGTCCATGGTATTCTTTGCATTTTCCTCAGAAACCACATCTCTACAGCCATCAGATGTTTTTCAGCCTGACTGCTCATTGTCCACGCTTCACATCCATATAAAAGTACAGGTTCAATGTAGCATCTCAACACTCTTTTTCTCGTTTCAATTGACATCTTTTTATTGGTCAATATGTTTTTCATCTTGCTAAAGGCTACTTTTGCCATGGCGATTCTTGTTCTAATCTCTTCAAGGCATCTCCCATCAGATGTTATTACTGTTCCGAGATAATTGTACCTGCTCACTTGTTGAAGAATATTCCCATTTACTTGTATATTACATTGTGGTATTTCGTCCTTCCTAGTGACGACCATAATCTGTGTCGTTTTACAATTTAATTCTAACCCTAGTTGTTCACTGTGTGTAACAATCGCATCTACTAAATTTTGCAGGTCCTGTTCATTGTCTGCAATCAAGACTGTATCATCTGCATATCTAATGTTATTGATGCATCGTCCCCCAATGTTGATTCCTTCCATATCTTCAATATTTCTGAAAATACTTTCACTGTACAGGGAAAACAGATCTGGAGACATTACACATCCCTGTCTCACACCCCTTTTAATAGGCTGATATTGGCTTACTTCATTATCAACTCTTATGGCAGCTTGTTGTTTCCAATATATGTTTTTTACACGTCTAAGATCTTTTCCATCAATTTGTAGATCTTCAAGCATCCTTATCATGTTGACATGTCTCACTTTATCAAAAGCCTTTGTGTAGTCAATAAAGCAAAGGTGTAGATCTTTGTTTACTTCTATAGAACGTTCGATTATGTTTCTCAGTATATACACAGCATTTGCTGTACCCTTGCCTTCCACAAACCCACATTGTTCTTCTCCTATTTCAGGTTGTATTTTCCTCCTAACTCTTTGCATGATAATTCTTGGCAAAATCTTCGTGATGTGACTCATTATACTAATTGTTCGATGTTGATCACATTCCAAGGCTCCTGATTTCTTTGGGATTGCAATAAATACAGAATTACATAACTCCTGAGGTATATTTCCAGTATCATATATTGTATTAAGCAGACTGGTAACTTTATCTATTCCATATTCTTCTAAAGCATTAATCATTTCTGTTGTGACGCTGTCTGAACCGGGGGTCTTGCCAGATTTCATATGGTTAAGCGCATTCTGAACCTCCATCTTTAAAATTGCTGGTCCTTCATTATTACTTTGGACATCATACTGTTCGTCTCTGTTATCGTCATAAAGGTTTTTCACATAATCTGACCATTCATGTAAGATCTGATCTTTTTCTATTATGACTCTTCCATCTTTTGTCTTTAGGCAGCCTGCTGATGTACGTGTTCTTTGATTAGTAAGCTCCTGAATTCTTTTGTGCATTAGTTTCGCATTGTTACTGTTGTGTTGTTTTTCAATTTCTCTGCAATTTTTCTCCAGCCATGTTTCTTTTGCCTCCTTACATAAGGTTCTCACTTGATTGGTATATACACATGTTAATACTGCACCATATGTCTAATAAGTCTCAAGTCATGTAAACGAGTCCTTTACGTTGTTTTCGTCACGTTGGTACTTATATATATATATATATATGTGTTGACCACACTATGATAACAGCGACAAACTGGAAAATATGGTAACAATTAGACAGATTTATGGAAGAAGAGGCAGAGAAACACAGAGACAAAACATTCTAAGCAGCTTTTCATCATGGCAAGGAAAAATTACGGCTCGCGAATTGGTGTGGTCTATTGGAGATCGCGAGTTCTGGGGAAGCATTGTGGCCTGCGCCAGTTGGCCAGGCACTGGGAGGTCATGATGACGACAATGCTGTCTGAAAATGTTGAGAAGTTAACTTATATGTAACGGGTATGAGTTAACATGGCGGAGCTGTAGCTTAGGGGAGACCCCCCCTGGGTTCCACAATTCCTCGATATACATAGTCGAGAGTTCGAAGTCAACTGCAAACGGGTTGGAAGCAGACAACCCTGCGTTGATTTCGATAGTATGGACGTCGGTCTTTCAGAAAGCAATGACAAACTACTGAACGTACAAATTGCATAGCAAATCACAAACAGCCTATACATGCTGGGGTTAGTTACAAAGTCCTGTAAAGAACATGCAACTAACTTGTTTTCATAATTTAACATATACATGAATATAACTTACGTTCTGTGCAATAAGTCACTGTCTTTGAAAGTCAGGAAAAGAGTTTTTGCATGTTACATAGAACCAGTTTTAACATACGACAGCGAGTCCTGGACTATTAGTAAACAGGCGAAAAATCACTGGAAGCCTTGGTGATGTGGTTTTATAGATGAATGCTGAAAATTAGTTGGACAGCCAAAAAGAGCAATCAGGATGTTTTACGGGAAGCTCAATCGCAAAGACAACTTATCACCAACATCAAAAAGAGGCGGTCCTCGTTTTTTGGTCACGTTATCAGAAGACAAAAACTAGAACATGCTATGACAACCGGAAAGATATGCGGAAAGAGAGATAGAGAAAGACAGCATGAAAAGATTATTGACAGTTTTGTGTCATGGCACGAATGGATCCATGACGTCGGAGATTGCAATTTGTGGAGAGGCATGATCGCCTACGCCAGCCGACAAGGCACTGGATGATGATGAAAATAAATATAAGTAAAGGCGGTGGTGTGATATTGACCACATTACCCGTGGAATACGGAATGATCTATACAATATGAAACCAGCTCCATGTGTCTGATGCGCCTCAAGGGGTGTAGAAAGGTCCTTTACTTATTTATCAGCCGTTAATTTACTGCTTTAGACCCCAGACAGTTAACATTTTATACATCTCTGTTCCAATTATACTTAAGCACACGTGATCCCAGACAGGCTTTGCATTAAGTGTTTCTGACACAGGCGGCTACTCCGTTAACTTTAACAAATCCATGTGTCTTTGTGTCTCTACGGACAAAAAAAATAAAATAAAAAATATAAAAATGATTATCTAAACGGTAAACACGACTTTTTATCTAGGTTTTATTATTGCGTTTTCTCTCTTTGAACTCAAGCGTAGTCCATACACGTGCTTCTAGTGCATTGAGCTGATTTTTACATGAGGATTAGTTTTCTCCTATTACCAGTGTCCGTCGCCTTCAGGCGAACCCACTCCGACTTCAGAGGTATATCAACGGATACAGTAGTACTCACCACACCCCACCAGAGGGCATCTGCATAGCTTGTGAAGTCCTCACCAGAATCTTTCTCCGCGAGGTAGACGAAGTAGGAAGAGAAAATTAATCCCAGAAAACCTATGTACAGCGTCGTAATCAGTTCCTGAAACAAGATGTTGTATACAGAGAATGTTAATATGAACATGTATGTGGTTATTTTATATGTTGTATACAGAGAATGTTAATATGAACATGTATGTGGTTATTTTATATGTTGTATACAGAGAATGTTAATATGAACATGTATGTGGTTATTTTATATGTTGTATACAGAGAATGTTAATATGAACATGTATGTGGTTATTTTATATGTTGTATACAGAGAATGTTAATATGAACATGTATGTGGTTATTTTATATGTTGTATACAGAGAATGTTAATATGAACATGTATGTGGTTATTTTATATGTTGTATACAGAGAATGTTAATATGAACATGTATGTGGTTATTTTATATGTTGTATACAGAGAATGTTAATATGAACATGTATGTGGTTATTTTATATGTTGTATACAGAGAATGTTAATATGAACATGTATGTGGTTATTTTATATGTTGTATACAGAGAATGTTAATATGAACATGTATGTGGTTATTTTATATGTTGTATACAGAGAATGTTAATATGAACATGTATGTGGTTATTTTATATGTTGTATACAGAGAATGTTAATATGAACATGTATGTGGTTATTTTATATGTTGTATACAGAGAATGTTAATATGAACATGTATGTGGTTATTTTATATGTTGTATACAGAGAATGTTAATATGAACATGTATGTGGTTATTTTAGTTTGAAAACACGCGATTGCAGTCATAATGAGCTAACGGTGACGACTGTAGTAATAACTACAGGGTGTATTGTTAATGACTGTGCAGTGTTTGAAAATATTGCCGGTCCAAGTTTTGTATTTACCTATTAAGTTACATGAACTTTACAGAGGGTGAATACACAACTTGGACTGGCAATATTTTCAAACACTGCACAGTCATTAAAAATACACCCTATATAGTCTACAACGTATCTATGTACCTGCCAGCTCTGTAGCGAAAGGGTTGCGAATTACATTCGTAATCCCGCATACCGCTTTCGAAACACAGCTGTGGGTGATCTGGGAGCACACCACCTTGCGTTTTCACAAACAATAGTATGAATGTCGGTCGTTCAGAAAGTAATGGCAAACTACTGAACCAAACTACTTGCTAAGATTTCACAAACAAACAAACAAAAAAAATTCTCTGGAGTTGACTGCTACGTACTGTAAAGGATATGCAACTAACTTACATCTATGTACCTAGCCTAGTTTGTCTGTCTATTTGTCTGTATGTCTGTCTACTTGTTTGGCTGCCTGCCTGTCTCACTGTTTAATTGTTTGCCTGCCTGCAATCGGACAGTGCTTACCTAACTGAATATCTATAACCTACATATTTATGCACTTGTTTATCTGTCTGTCTGCATGGCTACCTACCTACGTATCGTATCTATCACCGGCTAATTTATCTCTCTGGTTGTCTGCCTACCTGTATATCTATCTATCTGTGTGTCTGTCTATCTCTTCATCCGTTCAACTGGTCGTAAAAAGTTACCAGTCAAATTAAACTCGTAAATAATAGGCTGCATGGTCAGTTCCCTTGCCGCATGAAACAAAACCTGGAAACTTATCTTTCAAAATGTGCATAGAATGTTTTGGGGACGTGGGTCTGAATGTTTGCCTCTCACGTCGTGTGCTGGATCCTCCAGTAGACAAAATCCTACCACGTACACCTGTGACTTCTTGTGCAAGCGACCTGTTCCCTCCAGCTTGGACAAAACTACCCCGACACAATCCATAAGAGGTAGGGTACCGTAACGAAACAAACAAGCATAGAATGCGCTATTTTTGTTTACACACAGTATGAGTCTCAGCGTTACTGTGGGTTGTGGTACTGTTGTTTACATACAGTATGAGTCTCACCGTTACCGCGAGTTGTGATATTGTGTTGAACAGTTAATATTATTATCCAATGTATGCCGTAGGAGCATTTACGAGTTATCCGTCAACAACGAAGATTGCTTTTGATAGCCAAACTCAACTCTGTGTGTAAATAAGGAAAGTAAAATAACTACATTCTCTTTACTCTACAACCCTCAGTGCCGATGAAATAGCGGGATACCTAAAAACACACGGAGAAGTGAATTACAGACGGAGATGAATAATGTTGGGAGGACATTGGAATATGCTGCAGGCGATAGCGACAGCCAGCCAGGCTTGGTTTTGTTGAGGACTTACGCCCCAATGGGATAAAGGATACCGGAAGAAGAAGAAGACGACGACGAAGAAGAGGAAGAAGAAGAAGAAGAAGAAGAAGAAGAAGAAGAAGAAGAACGAACGAACGAACGAACGAACGGACTTTATTTTCAATGGGTAACAAATTGGGCACGCAGGCCCGTCTTACATTCGGCCCTTCCAATCACTCATCTTTCGTTCATCAATAGTGCATAGGAAAAACATTGTCAAATGAATTTTGTAAACATAAACAATGCATATTACCATGTTATGAGACACATCCACCACCCACCCACACATCCACGATTCACCCACACATTCCCCACCTAACCACACACACAAACACACACCACAGGCACATATACATTCTCCCACCCATCCACCACATCCCCACACCTACACATCTCCCCACTCACACACACTCCCACCAACCACACATCCCATCCACCCACACCCCAAGCATACATACGTTTTCCAACCCACACATCCCCCACCCACACACGTCTCCCCACCCACTCACATATCCTCCACCCGTCCCATTACCCAGCAACAATCACCCACCCACATATCCTCCTCCACCTACATACATCCAACCACCCAGCCGAACACACATCCCTCAACCACACATCCCCCACGCACACACACATTTCCCCGCCATCTCACATATCCCGCACCTACCCAAACACAGATTTCGCACCCACCCACAAAATCTCCCATCTCGCCCAGCCCACTCACAGATCCCGAGCCCACCCATACAAACATCCCCCACCATCAAGAAGAAGAAGAAGAAGAGGAAGAAGTAACGTAAAAGAGCCTTGTACATGCCTTAACACATATTGAGCATATTGTGTTAGACTCATATTTTTATAGACCACTGGGTGAGTTATGTGTCTATATCAGATTTTATATCAGCTCATTAATATCTGTCTAACTTTATACGTGTGTGTAAAATCGCGCTAAAAATATTCCAGTGCCTTGCCGGCTGGCGTGGGCAATCATGCCTCTCCACAAATTACGATCTCCGACGGGCATGGATCAATTCACGTGTTGACTCCCTTCCGTGCCATGACACAAGACTGTCAACAATCTTCTCACGCTGTCTTCCTCTATCTCTCTTTCAGTAAATCTTTCCGGTTATCATAACATGTTCCCATTTTTGTCGTCCAATTCCGTGGCCAAATAACGATGTTTGCCTCTTTCTGATGTTTGTCATCAGTTGTCTTTGCGATTCAGCTTCCCTTAAAACGTCTTGATTGATCATATTGACTGTCTAATTAATTTTCAGCATTCTTCTACAAAACCAAATCTCCAAGTCCTCCAGGGATTTTTTCGCTCATTTACTAAATGTCCAGGATTCGCAGCCGTATGTTCAAACTGGTTCTATGTAACATGCAAGAACTCTTTTTCTAACAAACCATCTGTAAATCTAAATGCACTTGTTCTATGACATCTAACTAGGGTAACACAACAATGCAAATAAGCACGAAAGCGAGCAAACTAGAACACAGACCTGCCGGTGAATATAAACAACAGATCCTAACAATCGCCACGTCCCTCCTTGACGATCTACGTGCAGCATGCGCAAGATCTGCAAGAAACGGACACCCCTAGAAGTGTACACGAGAGAGAAAGAAAATACATATTTTAATAGCTGCTGAAGAACTGAATGTGCATACAAATAGAAACTAGACTTAACTCGTAGTCTAAGCAACGGGTGATGTGCGGTTGGTGTTTACCTTTATATCCTCAGCCAACGTGCAGTGTTGTCTTGCTTACTACATTTGGTCAGAAAATAACGCACTCACAACAGGGTGAATATGCTAAAACCAATTAAGAAGTAAACAAATAAAAGATGACTAAAAAAAAAAAAAAAACAAAAACAAAAAAAAAACGACCTGGCCAATTCATCTTAAATGTACGTAAGCTGATTTGTGATCAAACGAATTCGTAGTCGTATAGGAAGGGTACGGTTGTTCCAGAATTTTGTCTCACACACAATACACACAACAAGCACACATACACACGCATACTGAGATAATTATAATTAGCATATTCTGTATTAAAAACCCACAATATGTTTAAAATATAATATAATTTCCAATTTTATCCCTTATAGTAGCTACATTATTCTTCTCTGTCTGAATTGTTAGTTTAACCGCATCTGTTCTAGTCAGTTATTAAGTTATTCTGCTCTGTGACGTAAACGTCCTGTATAGGATATGCAACTAACTTGAACTCTGTGACAAGTGTCAGATTAACTGCTGCTGTCACTGACAGTCATTAGATAACCCACTCTACGAGTATTGCCAGTCTAACTCATTCTGCACCACAGTGCAACTGTTTATCTCTCCCAAACCTGATCGTTTTTGTTACTTTATAACACAATGCCCTGGGATAGAAATAGCTACACTAACAACTATCTAGGATTTATAACATTGTATCCTCTTAAGGAATTCACACACGGAAGCCACAAATAATATGTTGCACGGTTTACTGCCTGACATATTTCGCTGCGTATCGTCAGCTGCATTCTGTACATGTTCCACATTCGAACAATACTTGTGACTGTGCTTTAATTGTTTAAGCTTAAGTATTATTTATTTAGTCACTTCATAAGATATATAACTCTGCAATATGCACCTGACGAGATGCAGCGCAATATTCCAGGCAATAAATCGTGCAACATGTTGTGTAAGGCTTCTGTGTTTAAACTATCTGGGAGTGAAAGAGTTAAATAAACAGACACTGACCTGATGGCGGACGTAGCAAACACTTGTCCGTTGGAACCGACAGAGAGTACAACAATGGATGCGAACACAACAGTGAAATCTGAAAGAACGTATTATCAACGCATTCTCTAGCAATCAAATCACAATACTATAGCGGCTACACTTTAGAATAAAGTCAATAAATACTACATATAACTACATGTTGACGAAAATAAAAACACACCCAACACAAACGATCGTTTCCACAAAAGTCTTAATCAACGAGCACTAAATACTTAACTATAAAAACTAAATATCGCAATCACAGATAAGTCATCGACATGTTTTAATGATAGCTGCAAACCTTACAGTGTACTTTTTTGCACCGCTTATTGTTCCATCCAGTCATCATCATCATCATCATCATCATCATCATCATCATCATCATCATCATCATCATCATCATCATCATCATCATCATCATCATCATCATCATCATCATCATCACCATCATCAAGTACCATGCCAGCTAGCGTAGGCGTTCATGACTTTCCACATATCTCGGTCTATGGTTTTCTGGATCAACTCAACTGTTGATATTCCTCCATGCCACCGTCGCAATACTTCCACCATCATTTCTCTTGGTCTGCCTATGTCTCTCTTCCCCCTAATCTTTCCAGTTGTCACGATATTCTCCAATGCCTCTTTTCTCATCACATGACCAAAGAAAGCTGTTTGTCTCCTTCTTATAGATGTATATAATGTTCTAGTTTCATTAGTCTCTTCCGGGCAGTCGGTTTTATTTACTCTGGCAGTTCAAGGAATTCGAAACATTCGTCTCAAGAACCACATATCTGTTGTTTCCAAGTTTTCCTTATTTGTTCATATATATTAATTCAGCATTCTCCTTCTTACAGTCAATGATAGTGACTTTTTGCATACGATACTTTTCATTTTCTGAAATGCAACTTTTTCTTGCTGTATTCTATTCTTCTATTCTTAATTTCTGATGTTCACCTTCCATCTGAAGTTATAATTGCTCCTAGGTATTTAAAACTATCCACTTGGTTAAGAATGTTTCCTTGTATTTCCATTTCACATTTTTTGTAACCTGTTTCTTGATATCACAATTGTTACTGTTTTCATGATATTCATGGAGAGTCATTTATTTGCACTCTCTGTTGCCACAATGTCCAAGCAACAGTATTCAGAAAGAATGGGAAAATATTGATGATGTAAAATGTACGAAATACTGCTAATGATCATCATATGCCCTGCCACATATTCTTTGGAGTTTGTCTATCCACAGGTCTCAGGTTTGATTTAATTATATTTCATGATATAAATTCATATTACGTTTTAGAGAATCTTGGAGTAACCATCATCATGTTGTCCCTTGCCAACGGGCATGGGTGATCTTGTCTTTGAACATGACTCTATTTTTACCAACCTATATGATGGAGGTAAAGTATTTTCTTAGTTTTCAGCATACTTCTTTCTTTAATTGGAAACTTCGTGGAAATTCTTTATTTTGTCTTCTCTCATTCGTTAAACATAGTGATATTAGGGACGTTAATTTGAAACCCGTTCCAATGGCTTTATTACAAAAGCGTGAAAGAAACATTAACAGGTGTGGTAGAATTAAACAAAGCATTCATTTTGAATGAATTAAGCACCATTGAGTGGTCAGAAGAAGTCACCGCAGGCATTCAGGCAAGCATCCCATTGCTTAGGTAGGCGGCGAATGCCGTCCGCAAAAAAGGATTGTGGTTGCATACTGAGCCAAGTGTTTATCGCGTTCATTACGTCTGCATCTGTTTGAAATCGTTGCCTCTTGAGAGCTTTTTCAGAGGTCCGAACAAATGAAAATCACATGGTGACAAATCAGGACTATAGGCTGGATGTTGCAGAATTTCCTACTTCTTCCTTGCTAATGCTTCCTGCACAATCTTTGCGACATGCGGACGTGCATTATCGTGCAACAAAATCACACCGAGAGAGAGCATGCCGGGTCGTTTATTCTTGATGGCTTTTTGCAGCTTGTTTAGTGTTTGCAAGTAGTGGGTAGAGTTGATGTTGACACCAGGTTCTTTAAAGTCGGCCAAAAATAGCCTTTCATGGTAAAAAAATGCACTCAGCATAACCTTACCAGCGGAAACCTGTAACTTGAATTTTTTGACTTTTGGTGATTCAGCATGCTTCCATTGCATGCTCTCTCTTTTGCTGCTCGGCTCAAAGTGGTAACACCATGATTCATCACCTGTCACTACGCGGAAGAGAAATGCATCACCCTTCGCTCTGTAACGCAGCAAGTGGTTAAAACACCATTCCATGCGTTCCTCTTTGTGGTGGTCGGTCAACATCCGTGGTACCCACTGTGAACACACCCACATATATTGCATTTTCTTACGAACGACCTTTTGAATTGTCCCAATTGACACATCAAATTCTTTCGCTAGCGAACGTATGCTTCGACAACGATCCATCTGTACTGCTGCATCAATTGTGGCGATGGTTTTCTCTGTTGCAACAATATGCGCTTGACCCGGCCGTCGAAGATCTGTCGTGAACTGACGTCCATTCCGAAACATTCGTGCCCAGTCTCTCACTGTTGTCTTCGACACACATTTTTTTACCGTACGCTGCCTGCATTCTTCTATGACTGTCCACTGGTCGACATCCTTCAAATGAAAGAAACTGAATTACCGCTCTTTGAGCTTCTTTGGACGGATTTTGGATCAACCCGGCCATTTTCTCAACGGTCAGAAACAGAACCTATGCATCATGGGACGATAAGCACGTGCTCTTTTATTCATTGGTCAGTACTTATCATATGACTATGACATGATCATGCGGCACGAACGGGTTTCAAATTAACGCCCCTTATATTTATGTGTCAGCGACACCAATCTACAACAAGAGGTACAGTGATTAGTGAACTTGTTTATCCAGTCAGCTGGGTTCATTTCCCACCGCTGGCAGGATTCGTCTTTCCAACCAACACTGTGTCGAACCAGGCTCATAATGTATTTCTTCATAATTTTATTGAAATTGTCTGGAAAGGGATAGCGACAAGAAGGGATACTGGACTCCGCATTTCATCAACTTGTGGCCGAAAATATGTGAAGGCATATCACACGGTATCACTACTGTTCGATTGCCTGTATATGTGCTGTTATGATCCTGCCGGGGGCAAAAATAAAACTCTAGCCTGCACAGTTCGCGGCGACTACAATAGCCAGGAGGCCTTAATTCCTCAGACTCAAGACCCCCCTGCCATACACCGCAAGGTACTATATTGGCAGTAAATGACAGATTTTGACAGATCCGTATACTGTTAACGTATCATTGAGACACATTGCGATGTGCTTTTGGACTCGTCTTTTAGATATCGGAAATGTAAACTGTTTGGTTTGTATCGTGTCTGCCTGCTTCACTTCTTCCGAGAAATACATGACACTAGTTGTGAGTCCACGTTGACCCCGTTAATCGCATCATCACTACAAACCGATCCCCACACGATTTTCATGTTAGACTGAGTCGATCTGAGAGTACACAACGGTGGGACAGAAATACAGGGTGTATTTTTAATGACTGTGCAGTGGTTGAAAATATTGCCGGTCCAAGTTTTGCATTTACCTATTATGACGCATGAACTTTACAAAACTTGGACCGGCAATATTTTCAAGGACTGCACAATCATTAAAAATACATCCTATGGCTATCTCCAAGGGAATTCGAACACACAACCACCAGACAACAGGCAAGCTTGCTAGCGACTGTCTTACCGAGAGCCCCGTACCGAGTGTATATGACATTATAACAGTCCGACTTACCGAGAGCCCCGTACCGAGTGTATATGACATTATAACAGTCAGACTTACCGAGAGCCCCGTACCGAGTGTGTATGACATTGTAACAGTCAGACTTACCGAGAGCCCCGTACCGAGTTTATATGACATTATAACAGTCAAACTTACCGAGAGCCCCGTACCGAGTGTGTATGATAT